>JACEGR010002158.1:0-138198 GCA_014170235.1 Listronotus bonariensis | reverse complement strand
CTAAAAGTGCACTTTATACATATTGTTTTAATTACAAAATTATTGCCGTGTAAAAGCGGTTTAATACTAAAATAAATACATGATGTAATTACCACCTATAATATGACAAATAAATTGCGTTTGCAAAAAAGCAGTAGAAATTATCTTTAATAATAGGCTATATAGATTGACGCATCATTAGCGCCACCGCCGATACTATTTATTTATTTAATAAAAAACATTATGGGGAAAATAATTTTATAATGGATTTTCTTTAGAAGGAAGCACACACTTAATGTCAATTTGCAAATAACTTTAATACCATCTTAACAAATAAATACATTTTGTTGATATTTTTTTTACATTTATGGACAATGCTATTTAATTTAGTTTAATAGTTTATTTGAATAATTTACCATAGTTTATTCAAGTTTTTTCATAACTTTGGTAGGTATTCGAAAACACTCGAGTTATCCACTTAACACTTTTATTTCCTCCTGTACTAAAAAAATCTTGATTTTTTCACTTTACTATAAAACGGTGATGGAAGACATGGAAGTAGTATTATAGTTTCGACTTTTGTAGTATTTACTTCGAGACATTGACAACTTAACCATTTGTCGTAGTTGTAACCATAATTACGTTTCATTGTTAATAAAAGGTATAAAAACGAAGACACGTGTTTTTATACGAGGTGTTTTGAAGCAATATTATTATTTTTTTTGTCGTTTTGATCATAAAACTTAACAACCTAAAATTTTTGTATTATATAGCTGGCAACCATGTCGCCATTTTACGTCACTTAAGGGGTATGACGTAAATCGGAAACTGTTTTGAATTCTCTTTAACAAAATAAAAGCACCTGTGTTATATGTGTGCATGTATGTCTGTTATAAACTCTAAAGTTTAAACATATATTTTAACACCTCTGTGATTTCATTATTTTTTGAAAGATCAAAGATTGCGAAATATAATTTTTTTATAGTCGTGGGAAAATATACAGGGTGTTGGGTAAAGAATATTAGTAACTAAAAAAGGTGATTCTTTAAATTATTCCAAGCAAAAAAGGTCCTTATAACCTATGTCCAAAAATCAGCCGTTTCGGAGAAAAAATGCTGAACTTATTTCTTTTTAGTCATAAAATTAATTAATGTTTTATCTTAATAATTTAAAATTATATAACTAATAGCGTTATATGTATTAATACATCCAATTTGTTGTTTAACTGACTCTAAAAATATTTTTCCTGCGTATTAAATACAATTTTCTGAAGAAAAACAGACAACAAAATCCCTCACATAATTTGGCAACGTCGTTTTCTGCCTGACCCGATTGATTAAGACATCAGAAACAGCAAAAAAGAAATACCTACATCGGGAAAAATGTTTGATGGTTTCTTGCATACCTTAATGCAAAAAATGTTTACCCGAATTGAAACCACATTTAATTTTCCTTCTAGGTATTACTGTATCAGTGCGTGCATTTTGATACGAAGATGATTTACGTGTTTTTTTGTTTTTTGGTGCATCGGATCGTTTCAAATAATTGACTGCTAATCGTCGGAATTGGTGGTGTGTATTGCCAGGTATCGGTAAGTCCTGTTATTTGTTTTAAGTAAATGTATACTCAAAACATTTGAAGATAAACAAAAATTGCAACAAAAATTGCTTAAAAGTATTCAATAATTTAAGGCATAGATTTTGAAAAATCAGAATCATACCAACGCAACGTTAACAATTATAATAAATAATTTTCGGTCCTCATGTTCTCGATCGCGGTTCTGTTGCATCGTTGTCAAATGTTTAGAAAAATTAAATTATTTACGACTAGTTTTTCTTAAAATCGATTGATTTTTGGACATTTATAATGAACTTTTTGCTTACAATAATGCCCTCTTAAAGTTACGAACATTATTTTCCTAACACCCTGTGTTATAATGTTAATGTACTATATAACACTGAGTTTCAGTTTTCGATAAAAAAACAATACATTTTAGTACCTAAATCTTTTCTGTGTTTTTTCTTCATAAGAAAAATCCAATCAGAAATTTTTTAACTTTATAATATTCAAAATATCTACAAAATAATCACTTTTAGTTCCAAATTTTTGTTTTAAATCCTTTAAATCACAAAATTACATTGACAGATATTATTTCTTTAAAGTTTTTCATAGTAACGCAGAGTCTAATTGTCGTTTCAAATACAAATTTTACATACCTTATATGTTTTTTAATATTAGGCTGTTTTTCGTCACAGAAAAAAATCATGTATTATACACGGAAAAAAGTTAAGATTTTAGCTCCCGATTTTTTGTCTCTTTTGGCTTTATGTCGGGAGACAACACAACCTCGAGATAGAATCTAGTGCTTTTTCCCTTTGTATAATATTTGCTTTGTTTTGTATTAAAATTAAAATTATGTTCTTCTTACTTATAGATTCTGATGATGGTTTAAGGAATAAACCAAAACGTTAATAAATAACCAATAATTTTTATGACCGAAAAACCTAAAAAGAAAATCTAATATTATAATAAAAATAACTATTTTTGACTAGAAGACCTTTTATTTGCTCCTAAAATTTTTTTACGGTAATATGAGAATGTGCACCAAGGTAACAAAATTTAGGGGCGGCAAAAATTTATAATCTACGGGCGGCAAATATGTAAATTTGCCACTGACCTGATCGACGTTTTTTGTATTTAAGGGGTACGTATCGTAAGTAACCAAAAAGTAAAAAGTAGACATGCCCAAAATGATTTTCGATTTTCTCATAAAGAGTTAATAATAATTAAGGAAATTATTAAAAATACGTTTTTCGCCCACAAAGATACATAATACTCCTTGGCCACGATACTAAGCGTCAGCGTCAGCGGCCAGGGTTAAACGGAAAATGTGAGAGCGCTGTCTTTGATCTTTATGCGAGAATAACAGAACTTGTTTATTTATATCAGCCGCCCGACGCTGACGCTGGTTATCGTGTCCGAGGCCTTAGTCTAGTCGAGAAGTTGATTTCCTTTGATAAATAGTTACAAGGCTCCAAAAATATGGTTGGTGACTTAAACAAAGAATTAGATTTTGTTTAAATATTGCCAACTTCAAAAGGTTCTAATTACCAAAATAATAAACTTAAAAAATCATGCATTACTTTATTAAGTACCTAAATAAGAAAGCGAACATTTTTTGATTAATTATTTAAACTTTTATATCGCCTTTTATGACAACCGAAACCCGAAACCCGTAAAAAACTAATAATTAATAAATAAATATTTTTTGACAAAGGTTCTTTAAAGTATCTAGATGACACTAGAATTATTTCAAATTTTTAAATTAATATATTTAATAATTTTTTTATTATTAATTAAAAAATATGTTAAACCTATGTACACTACAGCAGCGGATCGCGCATGCCGAACTTTATAGTTTTTAACACAGATGAAATTTAAGTTTTAGGAATTTTACTTGCAAACGTTTTTACGTTAACATATTTGTAACTTGACTATCTCTTGTAAATGAATACTTCTCAAATAAATTAACCAAGTGTTCAAACATCTACAGATCTATTTTTACAAACAAAAAAATCAAGAAATACAATTCAAGAAGTCGTACTCAAAAGTAATGTGTTGGCTTGAATTGCGAACAAAAGTTGCATAGCGGCACTCCGATGTTGCAATATTAAAATTTAAGTGCCATCAAAATGTCGTAAATAAGCAATTTATGACCACTACTTTTGCGTTTTTCACTACCAACTTGCAGCATTATTTGATTTTACCTGACTTGTTTCTTGCAAAAGTACAAACGAATTATGGCTAGAACGGCTTTTAAATAAAATACAAAATGGTTTTAAAATTCTATTTTTATTTAATTAGATAAATTTGTATTTATTATGTTATAATAAATATTTAGTTATTTTTGATTTCACACAGTTCCTTATAAAACAGATTAACAAAATAAAAAAGTCTGTGCTGGGTATCGGACAAAAATTTTCTCCCGCTAAACAAGAATCTGAATTCCAAACTAGGGGTCAAACTGCCAAAGTTCTAGACTTACAAGCCAATACTATTAAAACCGCACTGTTTTTATAGTATTTTAGCCAAATTTTAAATAATTCTTACCCTTCAACGGCTGATTTTTCAAAACAAAGTGGCGTTGAGTAGAGAATCAAAGGGGCTTTAAAACGAGGTACAAATTAAATTCGTTCACCTAGTTTTAACTTTAGATTTGTGTGTATCGGGAAAAACACTTTTTAAAAATTTTGCATCAAATTTTATATTTTATGTAGCATGATCTTTACCTAAAGTCAACAGTTATTGAGGAAGTTCTATATTTATTGCATTTTTGAAAACTGCAGGGGATTCCAACCATTTTTAATAAACCATGTTTTATGTCCTAAGTTAACAGCTATCAAGAAATATACTATTGAACACAGCGTCGTTCCTGGGTTTTGTGTCACCCTTGCAGAAAGAGAAAATGGCGCCCTCCACAGGTTAAAAAATTTATTATTGTATTAACATTTTTGAAATGCAAAAAAAAGGCCCCACTTATCAAATGCCGCCCCCACAACTTGCGAAAAAGAAAATATTGGGCCGCTGAAAATTTTTGGAGAGCAAAAAAACGGTCCCTAATTTTTCAATGCCCCCCTGCTTCAAAAATTTACAAAAAAAGGCTTTTGCCAAAATGCCGCAAATAAGACCTTTTCGAAAGCACATAGCCTCTTACAGAGCTCTGATTACATATTTTTTGAAAAATAAATAAAAATATTGCGAAAACACGTATCACATACTTAAATAAGATCCTCTTATTTCATCTCTGGCGTGCCATGAAACCTGTAACGTGTGGCGTAGTCGTTATGTTGTATATTTTTTGCTGCAATAAATCGTTGTTTACAAAGGGGTTGATTTGCTTTATAATTTTTTGTGTACTTGGCGGGTACGGAATGTAATAAATATGGGTCTAACTATACCTAACTACTATACCACTGATATAGTTTGGAACCATGATTTAACTTTTATATGAAATAAAAAATTTTAAAAATTACGAATAAAAAGTTTTAGTTTGTTGCACACTTCATAAACCATACTGTATATTTAAAATTAGGAGCAACAAATTTTAGCGTATATAAACTTTTTAATATACCGCACCAAAAATACAATCCAATAAGTTTTATACTTAATTTATTTAAAGTATTTGTCTTTCGAGATTTTCAAGTTTTAAAGGATAACCACACCCTATTATTATAAAAAATATCGGAAAAAGAAACAAAACAGAGAAAAATGTAGAGTTTCAACTGTTTATTTATTGATAACAAAATATTTACTCAGACGTAACATCGGTAATTTCTTTTTTATGTCTACTTGTTTTCTGCTGGGCAAATATTTACAGCAGATGTGTTGATGTCAGTATTTAAATAAATGTTGTAAATCTCATTTCAAGTTTAAAAAGTGGAGTAAGTACCTTTTGTCTTATCCCGAGGGGAACATATAATCGATTTTGCAAATCCATTTCGTGAAATATCCTCTACCCAGTATTTGAGGAACAAGTTATAATAAGTTGTCTATGTTTATTTGAAACGTCAAAAATATAAGTTAGCCACCGGCAGCCATTTATTTTGTTCGTGACCTTAAGTTTTCTCTGCTGTTTTTAAAGCTGATTCAGTGGTGATTTAATATACACATATTATTTAAATTATTTACTTCTTCCTTGGTTTTGTTTTTATTTATTTTTAAATTGTTCTTAAAAGTTTTTTTTTAGGAATTAAACAAAAATTTTATTATAAATAAAAAAATAAATTATGAGATGAGGTGTCATGGTGAACTTAACTGTAATTAGCCACACTCAGCTTTATTCTTAGAAGAGATAAATATTAAACTTCTAATATTTAAAAAATATAATTATTTAAAAGAAACACCCTTCAACAAATATAACCTTATTTTTAGTGCTAAATAGAATACAGTAATAAAAGGGAGTTGTTTCCATAAACAAAAATACTTTAAGGGCTTTTGTTTTATTTTTAATTTTTTGACCACACTGTATTAATTGTTAACATATAAATACAGTCCACTTCAAAAGTTTCTCAATAAAGAACCGAATTCGGACTCATTTTAAATGCTTTTGTTAAAAAAATAACTGATTTTGGTAGTGGCGCAACTAGCCGCAGGTTTTTGAAGTTAATTTTTAATTCATAACTTTGGGAGAGCTAGTGGCTGTCTTGGGGGGCTTAGCACCTCCTAACCCCCCGCCCTAATTGCGCTCCTGGATATTGGAATGCAAACATAAATTTTTATGTAAAATTTAATATATATTAAAAATGCATTAAATTTAGGCATAGGAAATTATACAAATAATATGCTTAGAATTTTACGCAAGTCTGAAAATTATTAATATATTGCTTGTTTCATTTAAAATAGGAAAGCTGACAATAACTACCGGTATAAACGGAAGCGCCAAATAACACCTTAATTGACATTTTTCCAAAACTTTTCAAAGCTTATTTTGTAATACCCACCGGTTACTGGAAAGAACTACGATAACTATGAGAGCACTAAACAGAAACCAAGCACCAAAAAATTCGTTAGGAAAAAATTATTTGGGTAGTTTAAAAATTATTTAAAAAAAATTAAATCATTTTGCTGTATTGAGAAATGCTTTAAAAATAACTTTTTTAAATTTTGTGTTAATGGAAAACATAGTTATTACAAAAATAATACAATATTAGAAACAAAAATGATATTTTCTTATAAAGCTTTTATATTTTTAAAATGTTTCATAAAAGTTTTAGGATTATAATTTTTTATTTTGTCAACCTATTATATTAAAAACAAAAATGTACACATTTTCGGACTTGCTCTATACTGTACGGACTTTATTAATAAAACCAACAAACTATCTCTTTGTATATCCTTTTTTTTTTAAATTTTATTCAAAAAAAAACTGATAATATGCCGGCCGCATAAAATATGTAATACATATTAAAAATAACGTATAATTACGTTTGCCCCAAGTATTTTCATAAGTGTTATAATTAAATTAGAACGATAAATCAAGACCTCATAAACAGCGTTATTTAATTAATTACGTTAATTTAAGACGGTTTTATGCTATTGAATAAAAGCATTATTTTTTTATTCAGATTATTTTTAATATCAATGATTTTTTACTGTATGCTGTTTTAAAGCTATTTTATATATCCTTTTTTTTAATATGGTAGTTATTTCTAGCAACTACTAGAACTTGTTTTTTTGAAAATAGAGGGAGTTGATGCCTGACTAGAAACTGTACCGTAATTTTAGTATCGGAACCAAACATACAACGGCACATTTGACATTAAAATAAAAAAATTGTTAATTAAGGCACATTTACACACTAAACACTAAATGTTTAACCCATGTTTTCCCCGGTCCGCCAACGTATTCCAAGGTTTAAAACATGCAGTTATTACACAGAACCTTTTAGATAACGCGATAGTGCCACCACAGACGTTATTAGAGAATTATTGCACAGTGAAATAAGGCCAGGCATTAATAATACCGGCCTTATTTTGACATCTGAGCTTGCGCAGATGCACGGTAGGATAAGGACTCCCTTAATAAGTATAGTGCCCGGCTTTATTTATGTCGGTTTTAGTTCGTGCCTTATTTTGGCCTTATTTTAACTTCGGAACTGTTCGTCGAACCGAACGGCTGCCGATCACAAAATCAATAAGTTTTTAGAAGTAAAAATACTTAAAACCTTGCTTTTTCAAATGAATTTCTATAATTGTGTTATAAAAAACCCTACAACACAAAACAATGAAGAAAAACTACTAAAATTTTTTCCCCTTTTTTTAGGTTAATGGTACTGTCAACATGATTTGCAATAACTCTAAATTATGGCTACAAGCACTATTTAAATAAGGCCGGTATTAATAATTCCCGAGCTTAATAAGGCAACTTGCAATAATTCTCTATTTTTTAAATAACTTTTTAAATACTACCTAAAAATTTCTTGATATATCTCGCTGATGCCGGGTTCGTACTGGTTTTCCAACGTATCTCTCTCTCTCTCTACATCCATAGATGTCTGTGTAATACGACATAATAAAAATCTACGAATTTTAGGAATCACTATGTAACTTCTCAAACTCAAGTTAGCGTAGATCTAATTGCGCCATTAAACTAAACACAAAAAGAGAGAACGGGACACGTATCTTATATTCTTTTTATTTCTTACCATTTGGATTTCCTATAATCTTAACCAAAAACCAACCTGTACAGTTTATGAACAAAATTTAAAAATTATTAATAAAATATACATTAATATTGTTCTTATTATTATTTTAAAATTATTAATTACCAAATAGGTAATAAACAGGAAACTTTTAAACAATTTTATTCTATAATAAAACATCATTAAGATTTATAATTCTTTAATTTTAATATTTCTTCTCCCTTGATTGGTCTTTGGAATTATGATAAATTTATGACTATGGTAATATAAGAAAACGCTAAACTATAGGTCTAGCACACGCTTGCACATCAAGGGGAGTCTACCATTACTGTCAAAAATGTTGTTTCTTTTTTTCTTTTAAATTTTATTTGACCAAATTATGTTTGACCAGTACTGTTTAATAGTCCTATTAATATTATTTTGCCTAGTATACGAGCTTTATAGAAATCCGACGAATCATATATTTTCATTATATTGCTAGGAAATTTTATATACCTAATGAGCATTAACAAGTTTTATGGCTTGATTATTGTAAGTAATTAAACATGAAATCAACATAAATTTTCGTTTATTTACTCTTAAACTTTTTGAAACATAATATCTCTTTTATAATATTGGTCGTTTTTAAGTATTTTATGCTGAGTAAAGAAAACAGAAAATATAAATTTTGTATTATGCAATATTAGAATTTGTTTTATTTAAATAGTTAACTTAAATGGCACTTAAAATCTACAGCTCATGAAAACAAAAGAAGTTTGAGTCGCTATGGAAACGGCTAATTCTTGAATGACATTCCGTGTAGAATCCAGCGTCTCTTTGAATCAAAAGAATTCAGGTGAATATTTTAACACGGGTAAACGATTTTAGACTTTACAAAATTAATTTTAAACTGGGTAAATAAAGTGTTTCGGGTTTTTTGTCAACATTTTTTCCGTAAATATCATCCCTTAGACTTTGGACATTGTTTTGTGTGGTTTATAAACTAACTAAACTAGCGTTTAAGGAGAAACCTTTTAATTTTAATAAGCGGTAAGTGTTTATTATATTGTAATAATTTTATTTGAATAAGAAGTGTGATCATTGGCATTAGCACCTTAAAGTAGCGTTAAAAGATATTTTAGTGTTATAATCAAAAAAAAACATTTTGCCTATTTTTATTTAAAGTTTGGTAATTATTTACAAACCGGACGAATCGCCGCCTTTAATGAAATTTGGGTAATTTTTTAGAAACCTGCGGCCACCACATGGCGGCCACTTCGATTTTGACGAATTTTGGTATACGGGGGTTTTTGGTTAGCTAAAGTGTCACACAATACTTGATTATCAGCTTTAGGAACCTCGTTTTTCCAAGTTTTTATATATTATTTTCGCATTAATTGTATAACTTTACTTTGATAATACACATAGGGCTTCATGGTACACATGAATTTAATGCAAAAATAATGTAAAATACATGGAAAAGTGGGGTTTTAAAGGGTAAAAATTACATATTTTATGCCACCTTAGCTTTTAATCTAGAATTGTGTGCAAAAAGAAGGGGGAATATAGTAAAAAATAGATATAGTTTGATTTTTTTTTATCTTTGGACAATCCACGAAGGCTGAAAGCCTAAATACTAACGTACCGTGGTGTCTTAAGCAGGGTAAGAGGAAGTTTGTTAACACGGGACTTAAAAACTTGAAGATTTGGGTGGGAAGGAAAGACCTCCGCTGGCAGTAGGTTCCACAGTCTAGAAACTCTAGGGATAAAAGAACGAACGAAATGGGAAGTTCGGGGCCTGTCCAATTGCACTGTATAGGGATGCATACGCGCGGCACCATGCGACTTTGATGATAGATTTCTCGAGAACAAAACGTTTTCCCCAAAAAATCTTTCAAATTCGTGATAAAATCGAAGTTGCCGCAAGTTTCTAGAAAATTACCGAAATTTGATATGCGAAGGTTTTTGTGGCGCTGATTACGAATCTAAAATTAATTTTTGGCAATTGTGTAGAAAGTGGGAGCAACTCCGATTTTGACGAAATTTGACATATGGGGGTTTTTGGGGCGCTGTTCACGAATCTGAAAAAGATTTTTTTCGGAAACGTTTTGTTCCCGAGATATCCATCATCAAAGTGGAAAATTAAACTAATCATATTTTTACTATATTTTACCTTCTTTTGCACACAGTTCTTGATTTTAGGCTAAAATGGACCACAAAATTAAATTTTTAAGTTTAAAAATCCCATTTTTCATTTATTTTAACACTTTTTTTATTATTTGCATATCTTTATTTTCAATCGTCCAAAGTTATGGCGAATGCGCCGAGCAGTGTTTAATGGCTTGCTGCGATTTTTAAAGGAAATCTTTGCAATTTATTTGATAAAAGGTATCAAATACATAAAAAACAGGGTTTTAAAAGGTGTAAATCAAATATTGTGGGCCGCTTTAGCTTTAAATCAAGAATATTGTGCAAAAAGAAGGGGAAATATGGTAAAAATAAGATTAGTTTGATTTTCTACTTTGATGATGGATATCTCGGGAACGAAACGTTTACGAAAAAAATTCTTTTAGATTTGTGATCAGCGCTCCAAAAAAGCCCCATATGCCAAATTTCGTCAAAATTGGAGCTGCTCCCACTTTCTAGACAATTATGAATTTTTTTCGGGCTCGTTTTGTTTTTTCAGATATTCATCGTCAGACTTAACCAAAACTAACCTGAATTCACTATTATCCCCACTTTTTGCACTGAATTCTTGATTGAAGAAAAAGCTTCACTTTTAATCATTTTGATCGGAACCCACGTTAAGCTGTAGGTCCCGTCTGGCTGACATCACCCAGATGTAAAAAGAGAGGGCACACAATAAGCCGAGCGGCTTCAGTGCATGGGTTATCCCAGCCCTATTCTAAGGTCTAAGGTCTAGATTTTCTCCTTTCCTCACATTTCCTATGTACTATGTTATTTAGTTCAACCGGTATACCTAGGGTGAGAAATGAGCTATTATTTACCGAGCATTTATGTATAATGTGAGAGGTAAATAATAGTTTTCTCACCCAAAGTAATGTACATATAGAATTTTTTTCACTGATAACATTAATAGATTTATCAATTTTTGACATTAATAATTTCCTAACAATTTGTTAAATGTATCAAAATATCAAGTAGACTGGAGCGTGTTTCTATAATCAGATTAACTTTATTTATGTCAAAATTTGGCATGTGTCAAATTTTGATATAAGAATTGTTCTCATTATTAACCTAGGTTCTTTTTTATTATTATTGTTTACCTAGGGTAAAAAATATTAATTATCGTTAGGGGAATAGAGTAAATAGTAGCAATTTATCATGTTAGCAGTAAAAAATATATATAATAAATAGGTACATATGTTGTCTGTTTGTGATGTAAAATCCTTAAAAAAAAATCAAAAATATCTACATCCAAACATGTTAAAATCGAAAGTACAACAAACAAGTAAAAGTGACATAATACATTCATCCACTGATGTTTTCAATTATTTCTAAAAAGTTAGGTTAGATACCACAATCACGAAAGAAAATTAATTTGTCGAATGGGTCCTACCCACTCGAAAAATTTAGAATACAAAATTTCGAAAATGACATTCGAGAATACAGAATTTCGATGCGCATGATTTTTATGCGGCATTCCACTGATCCCGCATACGAGATAATGTATTCGAGATTCGAGAATAGACCTCCTGAATAAATCACTTTTTAGGCCTTGACTATATCCATAACAGAATGTTCAAACTTAAGAAAAAATGCATTACTTTCAAAGTATAGATTACTTGTTTATTTTTTAGATATAACATAAAAAATTAATTTTGGAGATTGGACAATTTGAAACTAGCCTTAGACTACCTTATTTTTCCATCCTGTATATTTTGACGGTACCAAAATGGGTTTATATTTTTCAGTTTAGTCTGCACACTATTATTTTAAAAAATAAATGAATTTTAACCGTTTGTTCTTTTGTACTCAAAAATGAAATTCTTTGAGGCAACTTTATAACAATTTTTGGCGCCAATGCTATAAGAAACATCTTTTACAAACACGTTTTATCTATTTTACAATTCTATATAATTACCTATAGGTATGCATTAAAAGATGTTTTGTGGAAGCTTAATTAAGAGAGAAAAGAAATTAAAATCATAGGATATACTCGAAATTTCAACTGAGCAAATATCCAACTTTGAGGCTCTATAACTCGCGGACGGGCATTGTGCCCATAAGAACATTTAATCAGGGCGTCGAGATCTACAGTATATCAAATTTTTAAAAAAATAAACCGGAAGCCACTTTCCATAAGGATTGGGCCGGGTCCTTTCCGTTTGGAATAAAGACTTAATTTTTAATGGAAAAATAGTGGATGATGGTTTATTGGTTCGAAAGGTCGCATAAATGTGTGTGTGATATATCGTTACATTTAGAAATAAAATACGAGTTTAATATCCCCAAAACCAAATATTCCTTCCATTAAAAAAACAAAGTTGATTATGGTGGCTCAAAGACGAAACGTCGGATCTTAAATTTAGTGACTTCATTTTAGAGAACACAAGAAGTGGCAATGTTAGTTTGATGTTTATTTTAAAATATCTTCTCAAATAAACCCAAAAAAAAAAGAAACCGTTTCGCAAAATTTCGGTTTTTTTCGGATAATTACGGAATGGCTACAAATTTTTAAAACGGAAAATTGTTAAGCATAAAAAAGCCCAACTTTGCTCCAATTTAACCAACTCTCTATCTCTTATAATTACCGATATAGCAATGCTAAAGCATCGAATTTGTAACACCCTGTACATATATTTTATATTATACCCTACACTTCATTTTAACAAAATCTGTGATATTTACGCTTTGACTGCCTGGGAAAGTATTTATTGCTTTCTTTAAGCTTCCATCACAATTACATGACATACTAAAAGTAAATATTATTTAATAGCATTTAAAAATTTGGAACAAGGTGCTAATGAAGTGGTCATGTTAGCATTGAATAACTCAAACCAATAAAACAAATAGATGCAGTCAGAAGTTAAAGATATTCCCATCGGAATTATTTACAATAGTAAACGGGCATCTTATCATTTGCTATTTTTAAATTATTCTAAAACTTAGTAAAGATATCAAGTCTTTATGCACAAATAAATTGTGAACAAAATGTAAGTATTCTTAAATTAGGACTAATGCAGCATGAAATCCTTTAAACAAAAATTTGCTTTAAATTGCCTTTAATTTTAGTTACATGGTATACTGTTTTTATTGATTTGTATTTTGTTGTGTAGAACTTAGAATACTTATAATAAATATTTTTAAAATAATAAACCGGCTCAAGAAAGATAAATAAATTTATAGAATGTATAGAAAAATACATTTTATAACTAAAAATTTAAAAATAATAAAAAAATTGAAAATATGAAGTTATTCCGCTTAACTACTAAATTTTAATAACTAAATACACAAATGTTTTTTTACTTTTATACCATATGTTTAAAAAAATAAGATTCACGTTAAAAATTGTTTTGTTTTGTACATAGGCTCCAAAACTACACAAATGTGAAAATGGACCAAGACACAACTGCTCTTATTTTTAATAATTTAACAAAATGTTATATAAAAGGGATTTTATAATTAAATGAGGATCCCATATTTAAAATTTCACATCACAAAATAAACGATTTTTTTAGTCCCATATTTTTTTATAATTTTTACACCCTTTTCATGTAATTTACCTAATTTTAATACAACACAATATATTATGTCAAAGTTTGTTAAATATATTTAAATACGAAAATGTAAAACCAGGTTAATTACATTAAAAAGGTGCGAAACATCATTAAAACAATATAATACCAAAAACTGCTTTGTTTTTTTATGTAAAATTTTAGATATCGGATCCTAATTTAATTTTAAAAATCTTTTTTATTTGACATTTTGCTAAATTATTAAAAATAAAGGCAGTTCTATCTTGGCCTATTTTCACATTTCAGTAGTTTCTGGAGCCTCTGTAAAAACAAAACAACTTTCTCAGAGTAAATCTTGTTTTTTTTTTAAGAAGCAAAAGCAGTTGCCATACACGACTTTCTTAAACATTTAAATTTTTGATCCATTTGTTCTATTGTAAAGTCCATCCGTGGACATACTGTATAGGTAACCCATCCAATATGCATCTTACTTTCCTATAATTTAAAATTGTTTTTCTTTTTGAATATTGGAAAATTGATATAGTATTTTTTCCGCTTATTGATGGCTATGTGCGATAGTTTATTTTTGTGGATTTTATCCAAACTATAACATTTTATTCTTAATGACGTAATGGTAATAGTAATATTTGATAATTTTTTAGAAATATAGAAGCTGCTGTTAAATACATTCCATTTTAAACAAATTTACATACATTAAACATTTATCTATTTAAAATATGACGAGTACTTTGGATATAACATCAACTGATTAAATGTCTTAGAAGCACTTGTTAATTAACCCGATGACTTTCAAATAAAGAAAGGTGTTTTAATTACCCATTAATATTTCCAAAGCGCTTTTAACAAATTAACCGCATGTGGGAGAAGACACAAATCACATCAACACTTATTGGAAACCAGTCACTTCTTATTTATTCTAAAACATGGCGGAAATTAATGATCTCTTTAATATTGAAGCATGTAAGGAATCTTGGGCCTTAAAGTTTTATGCGTGGTTGCACCAAGGAACATTTAAATAATTTATTTATACGTATATTATACAAACTTATTATAATTTAAGTATTGCTTACAGTCCAGTTTAAAAAATATGTGTATACGAATCTTTAAGAAAAATTATTGATACAAATTAATTTTTTGAAGATAAAATGGATGCAACAACCTATACTATAATAAACTAAAAATTCAATGAAATCTTAGATTGAAAAAGAACATCGACGATCTCAAAAACAACAGAAATAGAATAAGAATCTAACATAATACCACTTAATCCGGCGTCCCATGTGCGTAAAAAGAAAACTGAAATGTCAAATTTCTTGAATTCGATTGGGTAATTTAAATTTTGACGATGTCAGCTGACTAAATAAAGCAATAAAATTTAAGAGATTTGACAGTTGCGTTCTTTTTTACGCACATGGAACTCTGGCTTTAGTTCTTTTATAAGGTAATTATAATCCTGTATTTTATCACTAGTATTACCATTAAAAACCTCTTTTTAAGAACCCCAATAAAATACCACATTAGGTACATCTAACTTTATTAGGTTCGGATATCTGCTTATCCAAATCAGGTATTTAGGTAACTTTTAAAGGACCACTAGTTCATAGGTAAAAATATTGAATTTATATTCTAGAGTTATAAAGTACTTGTCAAAAGCTTTAAAAGATGTGGCACAAGGCCCCACTTTTCATTTAAATTATTTTTCCAAGATGGCGCCCAGCTTCCATCTTAAAATTTTTATCTGGAACTTTTAATCTAAACTATGTATTTATGCATTAATTTTATATCCCAAAGTTTTATTTTTGCAAATTAATCCGTTTAAAAAATATAATGGATGGAAAACATAAAAGAGATGCACTGTAGAAAACCATTAAATTTTGTATTTAATTTGGGGCCATCGTTTTATATTTTTATTGCTTTTTCTACTAGCTCTAAACCGTTGAAGCTTTTCGATCATTAAGCTTTTGCTAGTCTTTCTGCTTTTTTATTGCCTTTTCTTTATTCAGGAACATAGTGGGGTTTTATACTGACCGGTTAACGGGTTACCATGCAAAAACTTGTTATAACGTAATACATAAAACTTTTATTTATTACTTAATTTCCTTTTTAATAAAATATAAATGTTATTATAAAAGAAAAAAAGGTTTAAAAATAATGTGATATTTAGTTTAAAAAAAAATAGTTGTCCTGGTATTTATTATTTTACAGGGTGTCCAGGTACTCTATGGACAATTTCTTTTATGAATATTTTTATAAAAAGTTTTTTCTTCTTAAGGTTTGTCGGTTTAGTTACTGGACACCTTGTGAAGCTATTACAATGTTTTAAAAGTACCTGTAATATATCTATTGTACAGTTATTATAAAACCATAAATATAATAAAAGTTTTTTTTGCCTTGTGTATAACCAGAAGATTATTTCTAACAATATTTCAAATTTATTATTTACAAAAGATAAATAATGATATGATGTGTTTCACTGAAATTTCCTCCAATATTATTTACTTATTACGAGACATCTTTGCATCATGTTTACATACAAAGCAAATTTTTAACTTTGGGCATTTAAAGTCTTTAAAATATATTGTGCAATTTATTAATTTTAATAGATAGCCTATTATGTTTTAAAACATTTTCTTAAAGAGATTTAACCTAAGTCGAAAACTTAGGCGGTTAAACATAATATCGTTATAAACGACCACCCAGCATTTTTGCCTATTTTTTGTTTGTGTTGTGTAGTCCTACCGCCAGCTAAGATAATGGTAGTTTTCTGAAATCAAATATTTGATTGATCTTATCCGATACATAATTAAACTAAGAGATTGATTAATCACCAAGTATCATTAGTTTCTAATTAAAACGTTATGATTCGGCCTTAACATATCTCAGTAGGAAACGTAAATAAAGATCTATAGTTTTAATGCTTCAATATCTAAAGAAATCTGATCTGATCTGAAAAAAATATTGTTTACTCCATAGAAAATTACTTTGGTTAAATGTGTAGGCTTTTTAGCCATTTTATCTTATTTTTAAAATTACTCTCTACTTATGTCTCTATAAGATATTTTCAAGTACGTTTTCCACAAAAATTATCGCATAAACTTGATTTTTTCCATAAGCTTCAATACTAAGCATAAACTTGATTTTTCCATAAGCTTCAATACTAAAATTCTTTAATTTAAGGCACTGGGTAAATCACCGCGAACGGCATTGCTCAATTATAAGAATAAAACCGCCGTCCGGTTTTTTCCATTTACGAATATAAAAACCGCCGAAACTATAAATTGGTTTGTTATTACCGGCGCTTTTTACTTACATTAAAGGTATATTTCTTCGTCCGGCGGCTATGCTTATAAACACTATAAAAAATCGCCGAATATTAGTTAACCTAACCTAAATAATTAATTATTTTCGGTGCCGTAAGCCTAAGCGTTTAGTTTTTTATAAATCAATTTAAATTTTATTCTCAAAAATGTTGTACCCCGCCTATCCTACTAAAAGAGAATGTTATTTTAAAAACAGGTACAGATGTTAAAGAAGTCATCCAGCAAGACTATATTTGTATTTGTTTTATACGACTAAAAAACTCAGGTGGTAAGTAAGTAATATCAAATAGGAAATAAAACTACATACATAACATGGTGTAATAAAAAATACTTTTATTTATCATATTTATTGGTTTCGTTTCCTTTTTGCACTTAATCCAATTATGGTATTACCTCGACCTTTTAGTCTACCTCTTTTCTTAACTCCAATGAAAAATAAAGCCAATAAAAATGCCATTTCTTTGTCTTGAACTTTTATCAACATTCTTCTTTACCTTTAAACTTTTTTCCTTCCCCTTTTACCCTAAATAAATGCATACTGTAATTGGTAATACTTCAGTTAGTTTAGTTCCATAAAACTATCAGTTTTTTTTTATTTCCGCTAAAATACTAGTCAAGAGAGATTAAATTTGCCTGAAAATGAATGGGGATTATAAAAATAGTTTTTATTTTATGGAAAAGCAGTGGCGTACATATTATTTTTTAAAAATATTTAGTCGACGTTCCTGTATGGACGCCACAGGTTAAACTTAAAAACTCTCCTACATAAATACGGGGTGTCCGGAAATTTCGTTCGTATATTTAAAGGGGTGATTCTACACAAAAATATATGAAAAAAGTTCACATGAACATATGTCGTAAACGTCTTAATTTTTGAACTACAGGGTGTTAAAAATTTTAATAAAATTGTGTCTTTTTATAATAGCTTTTATACCAATTTAGATATTTTAAACAAATTTGGGGGACGCCTCCTATGCACAAAAGACATTTTTTTACCAGTGTCGTTTATGAGGGGTTTAAGGAAAATATTTTAAAAAAATGGTACGCCACTGCATTTTTCCAAAATAATTTTTTTAAAATGTCCATTTAATTTAACACAAATTTGATCACTTGACTTTTTTTAATTGATGCACGGTTTTCGCGTAAATAAATAAAAACCATTTTTCGGCACGGTCATTTCGTAAGGATATTATTAAATTCTACTGTAAAAAGTTACTTTCGATATTCATTCTTTTATTATTAGGTAGGGATTTGACTATGCCGAGAAATGGTTTTTATTTTTTTATGGGAAAACCGTGCATCAAATGAAAAAAGTCAAGAGATCAAATTTGTGTCAAACTAAATGGGCATTTTAAAAATATTTTTATTTTAGAAAAGTACAGTGGCGTACCATTTTTTCTTAAAAATATTTACCCTAAACCTGCTATGAACGACGCTGGTAAAAATTATTTTCTTTCTTGTAAGCCAAAAAATGTCTTTTGGTGCATAGGAGGTGCCCCCAAATTTGTTTAAAACATCTAAATTGGTATAAAAGTTATTATAAAAACACAATTTTTTAAAACTGAACTTTTTTCATATATTTTTGTGTAGAATCACCCCCTAAAATATACGAACGGAATTTTCGGACACCCTGTATACGTTAAATTTCATAAACATATGTAGGAACCCTGTAGCATAAAAGGTAAGGAGTTTATGACATAGCTTTATTATATATTATTTAAACTTTTCTTCTTAAAATCACCTTAGGATTAACACTCTTAAGGATCAGCATCTTATTCTGTAACACCTTGTATTTTCATTAAAATTAAATGTATACTGATGGACTTTTGCTGGACTGTTTTTAATGGGTCACAATGTATACTTTAGCTGCTCTAAAAACTCCCTTTGACGCCATGGTCAAATGAACTTCTCAAAACTTCGCTATCTCTCGTGGAGGTTTAAGGGGAGCAAATTACTGTGCCAGTGTACCGTATGTACTGTTTTAAATACTAAATACTTTACACTGTGCTTTCTACTCTACTTAAACTAAACTCATATAAATCTTACCATCTAGGTATGCATTTCTACTTAACATCAGATTACTTTAAACTTGATATGGTACATGCTTAATCTTTAAACCACGACTTAAAAGAGTTAAATAGTCATTTAACTATTGAATTACATTAAGAAAAACGTTAAAATGTTGTTTGGCTTTTTTATATTAAATTACTTTAGCAGTTTCTGAGCTTGTGTCAAAAACTACGTCATAAATACCTATTAACTGTTTTTATTATGGCAATACCGGTAACCAAAAACCAAAGATATAACATTTCAACAGATAATTTAAAAAATATATGTACCTGAACTAAATACGAGTCATTAAATTATGACAAAACCATAAGCATTGATTTGAATCTGTAATTTTAACACGAGAGTCATATCGCATTACTGTAGTTTCATAGCTTTTTGAGCTCTGCAAATCATGGCCATGTGACTTTGGCGAAGGCGCAAAGTCTGATTGTAAAATACGGAAGGGTCTGATTCTATTTATGAATGGATAAAAGAAAGTGGATTCATAAAGTGTGTATTAGCCTTAGGTTTAATTAGGGATTAAAAAAAGATTTAACTAGTTGTTTGAGTACACGAAGAAAGAGAGGAAGGAATTTGATCTATAGGCTTTTTTCTCTGGCGCTTTAGGTCGAACGGTCAAGCGGCAAGGCTGCCTCTATAAAGTACGTGCTCAAAGGTAGAAGGGAGATTTTAAATTTGATCTACTTACCTGACAACACTGTGCCAGTCAGTGAAAGTTGTTTTTTGTGGTTATGTCTATTTTTGTTTATGTTTTTATTTTTTCGTAAATTTTAATAAATATAAAATAAGATGATTTTCGCTAATTTGGGTTCTACCGTTTAAGGTAAATAAAAAGTTTTTTTTACTGTCACTACAATAAATATGTCACTTGCAAACCAATAGCAGTTTTTAGAATGACATCATAATATGTATCACACCAGTGTTGTAGTACTTTGCAACACTAGTGCTGTAAAGTACTTTGCAACACTAGTGTGATATAAACGCATTTTCTATGCATGAAATCAGTGTGCTATTTGCTATTTTCACAAGTGGTCGTAATATGTATACGCATTGCATAAATTTGTTATAAAGTTAGTTTTGTTTGATTTTATTAACATATATGTGAACTAACAATGAGTTCAACTGTGCAAGAAATATTACATGTAAAATGAGTGGTGCTTTGAAACAATTGTAAATAAAAAGGAGACGTCCGAAACGCGGTTCTAGAACTAAAATCACAATAAAAAAAGGTAAGTTCTGATTAGTTGTTCTGCTTTGATTTAACCAGACTAACAGCTTTATAAAGTTAAATTATATACAGGGTAAGCCAAAACGATTAAAATTTGTTTAGGATTAAAATGACCTTATTTAAAAAATATTTACAATTAAAAATTATGTCTAAATATTAAATAATGACCCCTAAACATTTTTTCTGGTATCATATTTTTATATTTTTAGAAATAAAGGTGTTTTCCTCTTAACTATTTTTTTTACCTATTCTGCATATCCTTTAACTTTTAATAAATGTAACTACTCCTAATACAGTTAAAAAATATAGTATGCCACTGCTTTTTCCTAAAATCTATATTATTTTTAAAATACTTATTTACTTTGGGGTCAATTGGGTCTCTTGATATTTTTTACAGGGTGCCCAAGAATATGTGGGCAACCTCTCGGATTCATATAGAACACATAAAAATAATGTAACAAGTTCATATAAAGTACTTTCCAAGTTCCTATAAATTTGTTTCCTTTTTACAGAGATATGTGCTCTTAGAGGACGCCACTGAAAATCGTTTTTTCTTGAATAACTTTCATATTACTTGGTATAATGAATACATTTTTATTATAATAAATATTAGTTAGGACTCCTTAAAATGGTATTCTTTTAAAATATTTGCCTTCCTTAGTTCGCCAGGGGCAGCCTAACCCTTACAAAATAGTACTAATTATTTTTACACCCTGTATAATAAATAAATAAAAATATTATTTTTAAATAGCCTAAACCTTTAGCTAAAAAAAGGTACTTTCTTCAATATCGATAAAGTGAAGCGTTTTCGAGAAAAACAACAGTTTGATTATTGTTGTATTTAATAATTTTGTTTGTCGATTCGACATAGGCTCCCTTTTATTTAATACATTTTCCTAGCTTTAATTATCGAATAATATGAAAGCCTTTACTATCCTGCAACATGATTTTTAGTTTTGTGAAATAAAAAAATAAGGTTTTTTTATTACCATTTACAACAGAATAACCTATTCTTCGTATGAAAAAATATTAAAGACCGAAATTAACCCCAAAGTAAAAAATAATATTTATATTTAGAAAAAGCAGTGGCTTACTATTTTCTTCTTCAAAAAAACTCAATACAAATTTTGTTCGAACGCCACTGGTGAACACTTTTTTAAAACTTTTACCCTAAAAAATGTAATATAAAAGTCAGAAAAGGTGTACCAAATTTTATAGAAATATCTGGAGTGGTAGGGAATATATAATAAAAAAGTGTTTTTTTCTTAAAACTTTAACACTCCTGTACTCTCGGAAAAAAAAATTCGGACAAAATTTTTGAAACATTATCTTATTTTCTTGCATTTTATACAGTGTTTAAAGGAAAATACAAACTTTAAAATAACCCTGTATAGTTTTTTATTCAAGTTTGTGGGTAGAATTTCTTTAGACCCCATTTATGGCTTAATAGTTACGTATGGTTAGGTACGTGCATTTAGCAATTGGAATCGGTTGTCCATCGAATTTCTGGGCGTAAACTTATGAATCAGCAAGTTTACATCTTTTATTCTTTCTACCTTTTAAATATACAGATTAAGAAATAAAAGTTAGATACAAATCATATTTTATAATGATGACTGAAAAAATTTTACGCCGCATGGGTTATACTAAAATTATTTTTTTGGTGAATTAGCAGAAACTGATATATTTGAAAAACAACATTAAATATATGAATGTCTAAGATCCGAATAGAAAGAGACCTTCACCCATCTGTTTACCGGATAAAAACTTTTTATATTAAAGATAGTATTTAAACAAACGTATTGCCATGGGATTGCCTAAAAAATTAGTTCAAGGCTATGACCAATTTAAAAAAATAATGTTTAAAATTTTTAAGTGACCCTGTATAATGTCAATTTTAATTTTTTTATTGTACATGACAGTACTAATATATAAGTACATTTTGTATCTACAATTTTGTAATTAAAGCTGTGGTAAATCTTAAAATTTTAAACTTTAAAAAAATGTTTTGGTACATTCTGTATTATTTAAAAATATACAGGTTATTTTCTAACAACGGTACGAAAGTTGAAGGTGTAATTTCTTATGTTATTTTATGAAAAAAGTTTCAATAAACATATTTCGGGAGCTTCTTCCTTAGGGAGATACAGAGCGTTAAAATTTAAGGAAAAATAAGTTTTTCCTAAATATTTTTAATATGCTTGGGCCGATTTGGATATATTTATTTAAAATAATAGAGACATTTTGCACCTCTTAAAATAACAGATGTTTTTTGGCCTCTTTATGGTTATCGTTATTAAACATAACGATTACGGCATTAGTTTTAGACAGAGATTTTGCAGCCTCTTTTAAGAAATTTATCTTGCGTCTGCGCTTTCGACACATAACCTTATTATTACCTGTGGTTGACCGATTTTAAAGTTTACGAAAATCAGTACTTACTTTTATTCTCCATAAGTTATATATTGATATTTAAATATATGCAAATAGTTCTCTTGATTTTGTTTTTTAAAGTAGATTTAACAATATAGTAAGCAAAACACAAAAAGTAAGGTTAGGTTTGGTAGTAGAATAAAAAGCAAGTGTGCCAGATTGTAACATGTAAATTAATTACTGAATTAAAACATCCTTAAAAATGCAAGTCCGTTTTAATTTCTTTACACTATTTTATTTTTCTTACTGCTATGGATTTTCGCTAATTAGAGCCTATGTATCAATGATATTTTAATTAATACGGCATTAAAATGTCAACCTTCTTAAATAATTGATATTAAAAATTCTACAATCCGGCAACCACGCAGTTTAACAATAACGATAACGATAACGATAAGCTCTTCGGTATTCATCCGTAATTAAAGGAGACCGGTATGGTTAATAACGATAACGGATCATGTTTGCGTTACTGCGCAGACTCAGAATAACGTTAACCACAACGGAATTGCAAAATAAGAGGTGCAAAATGTCTCTAATAAGGCGTTTATTTAGTCTTAACCAGATTGTTATTATTGGGTCCAGTGGCGGCTCAGTGCTCACCGCAACTTATATTATTGAGAAAAAAATACGCCCCAGACTCTTTTGACTGTTTTATATATATTATTAACTGCTTAATTAAATATATATATATATATATATATATATATATATATATATATATATATATATATATATATATATATATATATATATATATTTAATTAAGCAGTTAATAATACAACACTTTAGTCTCCTGTTTTTTCTATCTGTTTTCGAGAAAAAAGATTAAAGCCACTTTAATTTCTTCTAAAAAGTACCCATAGGCGACATGGTAAAAAACCAAAAAAAAAACAATTATTTGCTTTAAAATAAATAAGCCGTCGTGTATTTTTTTGGAAATTTACATTTTCCTTATCTACTAATTTTTGGATTTTATTTTATGCTGTTTATGGATACTTTTAGTATCACTTAAAGTGGCTTTTATTTTTTTCTTGAAAAGAAAGCGAGACATCAAAAAATACAGGAAATTAAAAAATTGTAATATTAATGGCTTAATTATAAAAAAATATAAAAACGTCAAAAAAGTCAGTGGCGTACTTTTTTTCTCAATAATATATGTTGCAATGCCCACTGAGACGCCACTGGTCCCAATAATAACACCTCATTTCTTTAAATAAATGTACAAAATTTTATCCAAATCGGCTAAAGCAGATTAAAAATACTGATTTTTTCTTAAATTTCAACGCCCTGTATCTCAGTAAGAAAGCAACTCCAAACATATGTTTATGGGAACTTTTTTCATAAAATAACATAAGGAATTACACTTTAAAGTTTTGTACCGTTGTTAGAAAACACCCTGTATACCGGGTGCCCACGGGATCACTTTCCGGCTGCCATTTTTTATTTCTTTCGATAATGACGAAACTTGGTAGGGTTGTTGGACTAATAAAAAGTAATTTTTAGGTGTATATGATAGGCTATTAAATCTTTCGGTTTAATGACTGGAACTTTTGATTTTTAAATGGGACACCCTGTATATTTTCTGTTTTTCTGATTCTCCAGATTATTTTTAGTCGGAATATAATATTTTTAAAATGAAATTTTTGCCAATTTTATTTTTAAATTAAATTTTAATTTTTATCTAGATTGCCATAATTATTCTAAGATCGCTCATCACTCAGAAAAATACGAAATCTATTCGATCTTTTAAACTTTTTTACTAATAGGCTTTAAACTTCATTTTTCAAGTTTTTTTACTCTAGCTTAAAAACCAAAATAGGACCATATCACTTTCATAATATTTCTAAATGCAGTATTTCACAGCGAATCCGACGAAGTAAAACACTACGACACTTTATTTCATTTTCTTTTAAAAAACAACATTTACATACTGAATGGCGTACATACGTCGCAGTTATCGTAGTTGCCATGAAAACAGAAACTAATATAATATGTTGTAAAAATAATTGCTTGTATTTCCTTAAAAGTTTAAAAAATCAAAACATTAGTTTTTACAACATATTCTATTAGTCTCTGTTTTCATGGAAACTATTAAGTATAATGAGTGATTTAAGAGTGATCATGGCACTCTGGACAAAAAATTAAAATTTTATGTAAAAATTAATTTGACCAAAATTTGTTTTAAAAATATTGTATTCCGATTAAAAATGATCTGGAGAATCCTAAAAACTAAAAATATACAGAGTGTCCCATTTAAAAATTAAAATTTCCAGTGATTTCCGGTAAAACCGGAAGTCGTAATAACCTGTTATATACACCCTAAAATGACTTATTAGTCTTACAACCCTACTAAGTTTCGTCAGTATCGATAAAGAAATAAAAAATTGCAGCCGGAGAGTGATCTCGTGGGCACCCGGTATTTTAATAACTAGCATACGTACGTATTTAAAAATATAGGGTTGCCATTATACAAGGTGTGTTAAAAATTTTAAGGTTATTTTTTAAAATTAAATATGGCCTTGACTCAAATTTTTTGGGCAACCCTATGGCGATATCTTTGTTTAAATACCATCTTTAATATAAAACGGTTTTTATCCGGTAAACAGATGGGTGAAGCTACCTTAACAAGTATTTTTAGCAAAAAAGTTATTTTTAAATTAAAATTTCTATACTTTCTTTTGATTAAGTACATAAAAATACACTATAATATTTCTTTAACCAATAAAAGAGTTACAAATTAAATGCACTACCCTGAATTTGGATGACCCTGTTTATTGAAAATAAAGCTGTTTTAAAAACAATAGCAATTTACATTTTCTTTATCATTGTATTAAATTAACTATGTACACAATTTCAAGTAAATATTTTAAATGCTTTATCGAAATTCGCATTGTATGTGCTTGTAATGAACTGCAACTATTTTCAGAATGTAAGAGGTTTAACTTAATTATATATGTATGTTAAAGTTTAAAGAAAACCGTAAAAATAAATAAGTTTTACAGAATGGTTTGGAATGTTAATTCAAAAATTAAAGTGAATACTGTAAACGCTACAGATGCAAAATTATAATTAAAAAAAAAAAAAAAAAAATAGGCAGCTATAATCAGAAATGCGAATTTCAAATATCCTACTTTCTTGGACTTCCATTGTCATTATCATTAACTGATAAATGACGTTTATTGGGATCTCTAACCGTTTTCAATTGAAAAAACTAGTCTTATGAAACAACGACTTATATACGATGCGTTGTTCACCGAAGCTTCGCCGATTTTTGGAACGGCTAGACCGATTTTTTAAAACGAAGTATTGTTAAGTTGATATTTAAAGGACTCTTAAAACCATCCACATGACCCCCTTTCCATTTGAAAGAAAAAGTTGCTAGTTAACTCTTGGTACTAAATCACGTTACAGAAATTATTTTCATGCTAAAAACAGTTTAAGTGACACCCTTTTAGCCAAATTTTACTCGACCTCTATATCTTGTTCCATTCAAAAGATAAAAGGGGGGGAATACTTTTAATATCCCCACAATTGAATGGTATGTATTCTTTCGTGAGTTTAAAAAATCTGTTTTGGATGTAGTCATGGCCTTAAAAGTTCTTCATTTAAATTAAGTGTTGAAAAATACAACTATTTGGAAATTTATTGAAACTAGGGCCCTCATATGTCCTGAACGTCCTGCTTTGGAAACTTCATGTGTTTAAAAAATTGTTTACCGTAAATACCTCACGGACGACCCTGGTAAAAATTATTTTTTCTTATTCGTAAAAGAATATACTCTTATGATTAGGAAACGTCCCTTCAATATTTTAAAAACTGAGATAAAACTGAAAAATGTCCCAAAAGTCGGACATCCTATATACAGGGTGTTCGAAAAATGCGTTAGAAAATTTTAAGGGGTCATTCTGCAATGAAAAATAATGTTAGTAAGTTCTTTGACAAAATGTCGAAATCTCCTTGGTTACCAAGTTACAGGGGTTAAAAGTTTAATTTTTATTTTTGTTTTTTCGCCATATTGCATTTATTTTTTAGCCAATCTAGTTGACATCTGGCACACAAATCAAGCTTTGCAGATTCTAAAACTTGAAGATAAAAGTACTTTTTTAATACCACCAGAGGGCACTTTACCTGAAACTTAAAATTTATTTACATCATAACTTTTGTATTTCGACAGATATCGCAAAGCTAATGGCGCCATTTTATAGACAATTAAGAACTTAAAAAATAAGGTACTTTTTATTAAAATCGATAAACCCAACCATTTAGGCACCAATCAACATTAAAGTTTTCACCAATTTTAATCAAATTACCTACATACATACAGGGTGTCCAATAACTCAACCGACAAACTTTACAGGGCGATTTTGCAACGGAAAATAAGAAAAACTTCTATATAAACATATGTCCTTAACGTCTTAGTTTTTAAACTACGGTGTGTTAAAGAATTTAAAAAAAAAACGTTTTCTTTTAGTTAGGTTTCACCTTTCGCTTAAAGGAATTTTTTCTTATTTATTTGTAATCAAAAAATATTAAAAAATTACAAATTGCTAATTTACTGTGTCTAAATAACCATATTCAACTAAATGTACAATAATATTTCTTGCTCTATCTTTAAATGCGTCACTTTCGCGAACTTTTTGGATTTCCTTTTTCCACATATTAGACAATTGTTCTTCATTAGATTTAATAGCTTTTAATTCTAAAATTTTATTGGTATCTAAAAGTTTCGTTATCCACAAATCAATTCCTCTGAGTGCACCAAAGAGTGCGTATTCTTTCCAGTCACTTTTGAAAACGTCCCAGGGGTAGATTTTTCTGGAACGCTACCTAGTTTTTTGCTGCATTAGAAAAACTGTAGTAGTATCTTAATAAGTAAGTATCTACTTTTTCAAAATCTGTTTTGGATGCTCCAGAATAAAAAAAAGTTGATAAATCATAAATTGGAGTACTTTCTCTTGACATTTGGAAGTCAAGGAGTTTAATGTCGATTGGCTTTATAAATTCCTAAAATGGAATTTTATTTAAAATTCTGCTAACAAGACACAAAAAATATTTAATAATTTATCACAGATTCAAAGTGGTCCATTTAACTTGAGACAGGCAAATAACTAGAAACGGCGTATTTTAGAAGAAAATGTTTTAAGTAAAAGTTGCTTGCTTGCCCAAATTTTTGGTTTGGAATCTTAGTCTACGTACAAAGAGTCCTATTTTTGTATGTTTTACGGGGTTTCTCGGTTATGAGTGAAGTTATAAAGATGCGGTTTTCGCAACACCATGCGACTTTTTGTCAAACGAAAGATGCCGCAAACAGATTTGTCCTATCCGCTAGTTTCTTCGCTACAGGGTGAATTTAAAAATGGTGGCGTACTTTAAAATTTTTTCGGATTTACTTTGAGATATTAGCCAAAGTTGCACTTTTTAAAATTTTTAGCACCACGTATATTTTTCGTCATATTATTTGCCAAACTGAGAGCTTTCTAAAAATATAATATAGTCGAAACTTATTTTTATAAACAGCATGAAAACAAGCAATTATTAACTTTTTAACATAGGCGGCTTTGGTGCCTTCTCGCACCAAAAAATAATCTAGTATTATAAACATTTATTAGGAAGACAATCTAATGGATAAATATAACAATTTTACGCTAAAATTGTTCTTAGCCTTAAAAACAAACTTTTCTACTAATTTTATAAATACTGTTCGAATTGGTTACCATGTTGTCTTATGCATTGTTGGCATAGCGTCTGTAGTCTTCTTAAAGCATTTTAATTATGAAAGAGCGGCCTCGCAACTCTCTAAAGGCATTGTTTCATACCTCCTCGAGTATATTTTACCTTTTAAATATCCCTACAAAAAATATACTAAAACTGAGAGGTCCGAAGACCGTGATGGCCATCGAATAGGTCCGTGCATGGCTATAAATCGATTAGGAAAGTGCTGTTTCAACCAGTGTTGTATCACGTAAGAGTTGTGAGCCATTACTTGAACCAAGGGAATATCTTCCATAATAGTCATTGCTTTTTCTTGAAGGATTTGTATGTATCTATCAGAATTCAAATTTCCTTGGTAAATGCAATATTCAATTCTTCTTCCCAAAATTGAATCCCAACCATTCCTGGCGTTCTCTGGGAAATATAACGTGTTCATTTTTCTGGCTCCAAAACCTTAAGTAATTCCTATTGAGGATACCCGCACTGGTAAAATGGGCTTCGTCCGACCAAATGATCTTCCTTTCAAAATTATTCTGCCTTTCACACATATTGAGAAACCAGTTACAAAACTCCACTCTCCGCTCAATATCGCCAGGATGAAGATTGTGCACAAGTTTATACTTGTAAGGTTTGAATTTATGTCATTTCAATATTTTATCGACTTTTGTTTTGGATACTCCGATATTTTCTTCTATTTGCCTGCAAGATGTCCCTGGGGTATTTTCAATTGATGCCAAAACATTTATTTCAGCTACTTCATTATCTTTACTATAATTTTTCGGCCTAGGTTTATATAATGACCCATATTGAATTAGATTGTTTTGAATTTTACGAAATATGCGCCTATATTAAGAAGTAAATAATTGCATGTTTATACAAATAAGTTTCGACTATAATATATTTTTAGAAAGTTCTCAGTGGGGCAAAAAATATGACGAAAAAATAAACGGGGTGTTCCATTAAAAAAATGCAACTTTTTCTAATATCTCAAAGAAAGTAAATCCGAGAAAAATTTCAAGTACGCCGCTTTATTCTGCGTAAAAAGTTCTATAAGGGCCCGTTTTTATCTTTTCGATAAGAAACCTAAGATACGAGGGGAACCAAAAATACAACAATTTTAAATTTACCCTGTGGCGAAGAAACTAAGGGGGCTAGGACAAATCTGTTTGCGGCATCTTTCGTTTGACAAAACAGTAGCACGGTATCTCGAAAACCGCATCTTTGTAACTTCACTCATAGGAAAATAGGACACTCTGTACAAAAATGAGCAACTTTCATAAAAAACTTTTTAAAATCCAATTTCAATTTTATAAAATAAATAACAAAATACATTTTAAAAACCCATTTTTATAGATTTAATTGTTTAAAAATACCAGTTATAATAACAATTTTATTTTTGTTTAAATGTATTTTTTAACAATAATTAGCAATTGTAGGCTAACTTGGTTATTATTAGAAATAAAGACTTGCGGTTTTTGTAAAATGTCGCTACTTTTTAGTAAAACAATAGATGATGCGAAAATATTTTTTCTAATTAAACACCCTGTATATTTTTTAATCAATAAAATATGGGGAATGAAAGCTTTTAAAAAATATAAACATTAGTATAGTAATTTTACATTTAAATAGGTATAATGTTTTTTTTATTTTTGTTTCTTTATTTTTTTTTATTGAATTTCTTTTATGAGGCCATAATATAGACCATATAACCAAAAAATAGCCCCCAGTCTATGATTTGTTTACATTTTACAGATCTGAGTTTTAACTAGTTTACTCCGCCTAGCACTCTTTATTCGCCCCTCGATTCCTCAAGTTTCTTTACCTATTAATTAATTAACAACTGAATATATTTTGGATCAGCGCCACAATATTTACACTTAAAACAGGGCTTATAATTATTATGTAAAAAAACATTCTATTTAAAACAAAATAGTTAAAAATTATGTATGAAACTGATACCTACCCTCAAAATGTAAATTTTAATAATAATTTTGGTAACTGTTTAATTCACCGTTTTCTACTATTTTGTCTTAAATCAAATGTTTTTCTTTTTTTAATCTTGGGTTCATGAGTAGTTCTCACGAATCTGCAAAAATGACTAGTACACAACTAACTCACCTCAGCTTACTACATGGTCCCTAGCTTTTCGCAATTTTACTTAAAATAAAGTGGTGATAAAAAAATCAATTATGAAAATGTAGAAATTTGTTTTGAAAATATTTAAATTGAAGTTATCATTATAAATAAGATTTACTAAAATAAATTTATCATTAACTATCAGAATATAATTGGAGACTAGGTGTGACTAGTTTTGTAAGGTTATGTTTAATTTTATCATTTCCTCATAAATTCTCATTCTTCATTCATAGAATAGTAAGGGAATAATAGTAAGGGAATGATAAAATCAAACATAACCTACAAAAACTAACCGAGCATAAGCTCCATCACGCTGGAACCCGCTTTAGAAAAAAAAGAAATTTTTTTATCTCATTTATAACTACAAACGCTACTAATGATTGTAGTAAAGTTTATTTGTTTGTAGTACCAATAATTACGCAGCTAACCTAATAAATGTTGTTCTAAGCCAGAAAAAAAAATAAAACTGCGTTAAAAATTTTGGAATACACTCAAAATTGATTGTAGTTTATTGTAGCGACGAAAAAAATCTTAATCCCATACAAGTCAAAAAATATTTAAACATAACATAGCCATGGGAAGACAAAACAATTGTTCAAAACTTTTTTATCTCATTTATAACTACAAACGCTACTAATGATTGTAGTAAAGTTTATTTGTTTGTAGTACCAATAATTACGCAGCTAACCTAATAAATGTTGTTCTAAGCCAGAAAAAAAAAACTGCGTTAAAAATTTTGGAATACACTCAAAATTGATTGTAGTTTATTGTAGCGACGAAAAAAATCTTAATCCCATACAAGTCAAAAAATATTTAAACATAACATAGCCATGGGAAGACAAAACAATTGTTCAAAACTTTTTTATCTCATTTATAACTACAAACGCTACTAATGATTGTAGTAAAGTTTATTTTTTGTAGTACCAATAATTACGCAGCTAACCTAATAAATGTTGTTCTAAACCAGAAAAAAAAAATAAAACTGCGTTAAAAATTTTGGAATACACTCAAAATTGATTGTAGTTTATTGTAGCGACGAAAAAAATCTTAATCCCATACAAGTCAAAAAATATTTAAAAATAACATAGCCATGGGAAGACAAAACAATTGTTCAAAACTTTTTTATCTCATTTATAACTACAAACGCTACTAATGATTGTAGTAAAGTTTAAATTTTTGTAGTACCAATAATTACGCAGCTAACCTAATAAATGTTGTTCTAAGCCAGAAAAAAAAAACTGCGTTAAAAATTTTGGAATACACTCAAAATTGATTGTAGTTTATTGTAGCGGACGAAAAAAAATCTTAATCCCATATAAGTCAGAAAATATTTACAAATAACATAGCCATGGGAAGACAAAACAATTGTTCAAAACTATTTTTATCTCATTTATAACTACAAACACTACTAATGACTGTAGTAAAGTTTATTTTTTTGTAGTACCAATAGTTACGCAGCTAACCTAATAAATATTGTTCTAAGCCAGAAAAAAATTAAAACTGCGTTAAAAATTTTGGAATACACTCAAAATTGATTGTAGTTTATTGTAGCGACGAAAAAAACTTAATTCCATATAAGTCAAAAATATTTTAAAATAACATAGCCATGGGAAGGCAAAACAATTGTTCAAAACTTTTTTATCTCATTTATAACTACAAACGCTACTAATGATTGTAGTAAAGTTTATTTGTTTGTAGTACCAATAATTACGCAGCTAACCTAATAAATGTTGTTCTAAGCCAGAAAAAAATAAAACTGCGTTAAAAATTTTGGAATACACTCAAAAATTGATTGTCTAGTTTATTGTAGCGACGAAAAAGAATCTTAATCCCATACAAGTCAAAAATATTTACAAACATAACATAGCCATGGGAAGACAAAACAATTGTTCAAAACTTTTTTATCTCATTTATAACTACAAACGCTACTAATGATTGTAGTAAAGTTTATTTTTTGTAGTACCAATAATTACTCAGCTAACCTAATAAATGTTGTTCTAAGCCAGAATAAAAAAATAAAACTGCGTTAAAAATTTTGGAATACACTCAAAATTGATTGTAGTTTATTGTAGCGACGAAAAAAAATCCTAATCCCATACAAGTTAAAAAATATTTAAACATATACATAGCCATGGGAAGACAAAACAATTGTTCAAAACTTTCTTTATCTCATTTATAACTACGAAACGCTACTAATGATTGTAGTAAAGTTTATTTTTGTAGTACCAACAATTGCAGCAACTAACCTAATAAATGTTGTTCCTAAGCCAGAAAAAAATAAAACTGCGTTAAAAATTTTGGAATACACTTGTAAATTGATTGTAGTTTATTGAGCGACGAAAAAAATCTTAATCCCATACAAGTCAGAAAATATTTACAACATAACATAGCCATGGGAAGACTAAAACAATTGTTCAAAACTTTTTTATCTCATTTATAACTACAAACGCTACTAATGATTGTAGTAAGTTTATTTTTTTATAGTACCAATAATTACGCAGCTAACCCTAATAAATATTGTTCTAAGCCAGAAAAAAATATAAAACTGCGTTAAAAATTTTGGAATACACTCAAAATTGATTGTAGTTTATTGTAGCGACGAAAAAAAATCTTAATCCCATATAAGTCAAAAAATATTTAAAAATAACATAGCCATGGAAAGGCAAAACAATTGTTCAAAACTTTTTTATCTCATTTATAACTACAAACGGCTACTAATGATTGAAGTAAAGTTTATTTTTTGTAAAGTACCAATAATTACGCAGCTAGCCTAATAAATGTTGTCCTAAGCCAGAAAAAAAAATAAAACTGCGTTAAAATTCTTGGAATACACTCAAAATTGATTGTAGTTTCATTAGTAGCGACGAAAAAAATCTTAATCCTATATAAGTCAAAAAATATTTAAAAATAACATAGCCATGGGAAGGCAAAAACAATTGTTCAAAACTTCTTTATCTCATTTATAATCTACACAAACGGTACTAATGATTGTAGTAAAGTTATTTTTTTTGTAGTACCAATAATTACGCAGCTAACCTAGTAAATCATTAGTAGCGTTTGTAGTTATAAATGGAATTAAGTTTTTTTTCGTCGCTACAATAAACTACAATCAGTTTTAAGTGTATTCCAAAATTTTTAACGCAGTTTTTTTATCTGGCTTAGAACAACATTTATTAGGTTAGCTGCGTACTTATTGGTACTACAAAAATAAACTTTACTACAATCATTAGTAGCGTTTGTAGTTATAAATGAGATAAAAAAAGTTTTGAACAATATGTTTTGTCTTCCCATGGCTATGTTATGTTTAAATATTTTTTGACTTGTATAGGATTAAGATTTTTTTTAATCGCTACAATAAACTACAATCAATTTTAAGTGTACTCCAAAATTTTTAACGCAGTTTTATTTTTTTTCTAGGCTTAGAACAACATTCATTAGGTTAGCTGCGTAACTTATTGGTACTACAAAAATAAACTTTACTACAATCATTAGTAGCGTTTGTAGTTATAAATGAGATAAAAAGTTTTGAACAATTGTTTTGTCTTCCCATGGCTATGTTATCTTTAAATATTTTTTGACTTGTAATGGAATAAGATTTTTTTCGTTCGCTACAATAAACTGCAATCAATTTCGAGTGTATTCCAAAAATTTTAACGCAGTTTGTCTTTTTTTTTTCTGGCTTAGAACAACATTTATTAGGTTAGCTGCGTAATTATTGGTACTACAAAAAATAAACCTTTACTACAATCATTAGTAGCGTTTGTAGTTATAAATGAGATAAAAAGTTTTGAACAATTGTTTTGTCTTCCCATGGCTATGTTATGTTTAAATATTTTTTGACTTGTATGGGATTAAGATTTTTTTTTCGTCGCTACAATAAACTACAATCAATTTTGAGTGTATTCCAAAAATTTTTAACGCAGTTTTATTTTTTTTTCTGGCTTAGAACAACATTTATTAGGTTAGCTGCGTAATTATTGGTACTACAAAAATAAACTTTTACTACAATCATTAGTAGCGTTTGTAGTTATAAATGAGATAAAAAAGTTTTGAACAATTGCTTTGTCTTCCCATGGCTATGTTATTTTTAAATATTTTTTGACTTATATGGGATTAGCGATTTTTTTTCGTCGCTACAATAAACTACAAATCAATTTTGAGTGTATTCCGCAAAATCTTTAACGCAGTTTTATTTTTTTCTGGCTTAGAACAACATTTATTAGGTGAGCTGCGTAATTATTGGTACTACAAAAATAAACTTTACTACAATCATTAGCAGCGTTTGTAGTTATAAATGAGATAAAAAAGTTTTGAACAATTGTTTTGTCTTCCCATGGCTATGTATATGTTTAAACATTTTTTGACTTTGTATGGGATTAAGATTTTTTTCGTCGCTACCATATAACTACAATCAATTTTGAGTGTGTATTCCAAAATTTTTAACGCAGTTTTATTTTTTTTTCTGGCTTAGAACAACATTTATTAGGTTAGCTGCGTAATTATTGGTACTACAAAAATAAACTTTACTACAATCATTAGTAGTGTTTGTAGTTAAGCCTATAGTCCAGGAGTCAACGTCGCAAAACCAATAATTTTAGGCTGGCTAATTTTTTTATATGTTGTTCTCCCACCTCTTTTGGGTGGATCCTTGGCTGTCTGGCTGGCGGTAGCGATTGCGTTGACGCCAAGCTGTGACCTTGTTATTCAGAGCTGTCACTAATATGTCAAAAAATGTAGACCTGGGTCGTAGATTATTATTTCGAATTTCACCAAAATATACCGAACGGTTCAGTTCAGTTAGAAGGGGGACGACTATATAATTGGCAATAATAAAAGTGTGTGACAATTAAAAATATGTTTCGTAAAATTAGGTTTCTTAATTTTTTTAAAACCTTGAATTATTACCTGCACAGCTTTTGCGAACTGTTGCCACTTATTTATAAAGCAAAGATGACACTAAAAGATTTTTCATAGCCCTCTTCGTTTCTGACATACAGGGCAAAATTCTTTTTTTTTCTATTTCCGGACTCCCTTCGTATTTCGTTGTCTTGTAACTTATAAAAAAGTAAAAACTGACGTTAGCAGATATTGTTACAATAAATTCAATGGTGTAGCTAATTTTTTTTTAAATTTTATAATTTTGGAGATATGAACCAAACATATGATTTTTAAATTTAAACACCCTGTATATTTTTTATTTAATAAATTATAGCAAATAAAAGCTTTTTAAAAATGTATAATACTTAATGGTTATTTTTTTATTTATAGACCCTTAATTGATATTTTTAATTTTGAAGTTGAATTTTGCATAGTGGGCCATGATATAGACTTCATAATAAAAAGTAAAGTAAGCCCTTAGTTCATTATTTACTTTAATTTTACAGCAAAATAAAAGTTTAAACTACTTTAGACCGCCAAGCACCCCTATTTACCCCTCAGTTCCTTAAGTTTGTTTACTTATTAATTAAGTTAAAACTAAATATTTTAAATTAGTGCCAATGTGTTTATAAACAACACAGTGTCCAAAAGCAGCAAGTGTTCACAATTTTTAGAAAAACATTCAATTTAAAACAAAACAAGAGAAAGCCATGTATAAAACTGATACCTTTAAAATTTAAACTTCAGTAATAAGGTTGGTTACAGTATGATACACGGTTTTCTACTATTTTCTTTTAAATCCAATATTTTATAAAAATTATGGAATCATACTGATTTTGGACACTGTTTTGAGTATAAACACATTGGCGCTGATCAAAAATTTTCAGTTTTTAATTATATAATAAGTGAACAAACTTAGTGAACTGAGTTGTAACTAGGGGTGTTGGGTCGGGTAAAGAAGTAAAAACTTTTATGTTGCTGTAAAATTAAAACAAAATATGAACTGAGAGCTTACTTTCTTTATTTGTTATAAAGTCTATATCATGGCCCACTATGCAAAATTCAACTTTAAAATTAAAAATATTAATTTATTGTCTATAAATAGACAATCACTAATAAGTATTATACATTTTTGAAAAGCCATCCTACGCTATAATTTAATAAATAAAAATATACAGAGTGTTTCATTAAAAAAGATATTTTTGGTTCATATCTCAAAAAATATTAAATATTTAAAAGATCTAAGTACACCACTAGATTTTACGTAAATATATCTACTAACATTAGTTTTTACCTTTGTTATAAGTTACAAGACAACTGAAATTCGAGGGAGGTCCGAATATGGAAAAATGAATTTCGCCCTGTATGTCAGAAACAAAGAGGGAGCTACAAAAATATTTTAGTGTCATTGATTTTTTCATTAAAAAATAGCAACAGTTCGCAAAAGCCGCAAGTCTCTATCTCAAATATTAACCAAGATAACCTGCAATTTCAACGAAATTGGACACCCTGTATGGGTAGGATACGAACTAATAAACGCAACCAGTACCGCCAGCCAGATATCCCATGGTCTATCCAAAAGAGAAAGGAGGTAAATATATCAAAAAATCAGCTGACTTAAAATTATTTTTAGGAAACGTTGTCACCTCCTATACTATTATCGCTTAGCCATTCAACGGGTACTCTAACAAGAAATAATACAGCGCTTCCAATTAAAACGAGCTTTCCCGTGTATTTCTGTTATTTGTTAGCTTAAAAAAAGCTAAGTCAATTTAATTTTCAGAAAAAACATTTTTCTATTCGACTTCCTTTTAGAATCTCGAGTTGTACGGACGTGCCCTAAAGAACTACGAAGTTCTCTGGTTTTGGCGGTTGGACGAACTGTACGGTCGTTTTTCACCCTCGGGAAGAAAATTACATTGTCATCTGGTAGTGCCGTGGAAGTATTTTCCGGAGTAATTCCTAAAAACTTTTTTCTCATCGCACGTGGTTACGTTTGTCTATAGCGACTAATAGCACATGCTCGCAAAGGAGGAAAGAAGACTGACAGTAACCGGTTATATCTGGACATTTGGTCTGCAGTTTTGCATCTAGATGTGCATTTCATCGTTTGAATATTATTGGAAATAATCGGGGACCTTAAGACGGCCTAAAGCCGGACATTTCAAAGTTGCCACCGAATATGGATAGCTCCCTATCTTAACTGGATCATACAAAGTGTAACCAGTGGCGAAGGGTCACTCGCCCTCCTGCTAAGTTTGAGAAGGAGCAATATCCGTGCCGGCGATAAAAATTAATTAAAAGATTTAAAGTCCCCAGCTAGTGGCTAACCCCTATAACTTTTTTATTGTTTATACTATTAAAATAAAATTTGGTACGTGTATATGACACATAAACATACATTTTTTCACGAATTATTTAATATCTCTTATTTTTACTTTTGGTTTAGCCACAAACGATATTAAATCTCTAATTTTAAATGCAACACTCTGTTTCATAAAACAGTGCACACTTAATTAAAAATTGAAAAAAAATATATTTGGGGGTTGGATATTAAAAAGTAGCAAATATAGTTTCTTCTTTCAAAAATTACATTTTTTATTTAATTTAGTAAAAATGTACCTGGTGTCTCACATAAAATAAAAAAGTTAAGTTAATACTTTGCCCATTATCATTTTAATCTTGACCTGATAGTGTTCTATGTTAGACCGTCACATTTTTGATATTGTTCCTAATGTGTATATGAGATATATGTACCGGGTGTCAAGTTATAAATTTACACCCCCTGATTTTTTTACTTTTTATCGTACATAATAAATTATAATATTAGTTTAAAGGAGTAATTCTGTAGTCTCCCAATTAGTAATTAAATTATTAATATCTTTTAAATCTGCAGGGTGAGCCAAAAAGTATAATTTCTTTTAAAATGGACCACTCTGTATTTTATATCACTAATAAAAATATTTTTTAAAGAGCTTAAAAAATACCATATTTGATATATCTATCTTCATTAGTTTAAAAAATATGATCATCCAAATCTAAAGAATAAGTTTAAATTTCAATAAGGAAAGTAGATATGTTTGGCAATAATTGCCCAATAATTTAATTTATGACTATATTTCCAAAACCATTAAGAATAGACCTATAAAATATGGTATTTTTATAACGCTCTTTAAATTATCTTTTGAATGTTAATTTAATATACAGGGTGTTTAAAAAAAACATACTTTTTATCGTACCCAGTATATCCTAAAAGAAAAAAGAACTCTGATGAAACATACAGATACTACAGAATCATCCTAATAAAATAGTGTTTTTGTTTCCTTTATACGTTAAAAATAAAAAAGGGGATGTAAGTTCCTATGTTTGAAATGGAAATTAAAAATTATTTTTTCAGATTTACATGGCCATATTTTAAAAACTAATTGAGACAGGTATATAAAATGGGTCATCTTTTCAAAAGTTTAAAAAAATTTAATGGTAATATATGATTATAAAAAATAATATATAATTATAAAAATCAAACTTTTTTCGTACCCTATATATCTTACGAAATAATAAAAATCTTATAACTAATCCGAAAACTACATAATTAACTTAACAGTCAAATATTTTTATTTCTTTTGTACGATAAAAATAAAAAAGTTTAGGGGTTGTAAATTTATAACCTGACACCGGTAATTATACGTACCTTTTTTTTCTTATCTTAAGAAATAAAACAGTTATGGGACCCTTGGTATTTTGGGTTAACTTAACGGGGACCTACTCAGTGGCGACGTTGGTAGGGGGAGCAGGGATGGCCTGGGCCACCCCTAAAATATGTTCGGCCTCCCTGGCGGGTGAATGTGGAATGTATGAAGTAGTGGTGTCATTGTAAAAAGAAAATGCATTTAGCGTGTTCGTATAGTTCTGACGACACACAGTGCGGCGATTTGTGGATAAAAACCTAATTTTAGTTTTATAGGATTTTCTTGTAAAAATGATAGTAAATTGAAAAAATAATGATATCCTAAAATCTTCTTTATATGTCCACGCATCATTTAAAATTATTGCATTAAAGTAAAACAAAGTGCAGCGAGTATACCAGTTTAATAGGTTGTGCTTAAATTGGAAGAATTAAAATAAAAATAGTGCTTTTATTAGTCTTATATATTGGACGCGACATGTATTTTTTTTAATATTACATCTTATTATCTATTTATAGATATGCTTTATATTGGTAACGCCTGGAAAGAATGGGACTACTTTGGTCCTGGTCCCGGGGTATACGAGCTGACCCTGTTCAGCCCTATTGACACCTATGAACTGGTCGGTCGCCTAAAAAAAAGGAAACACCCTCCAAAAAACCCATAAAATTCTAATTAAAAACGACGTTTCGGTGGCAAGTCTGCCACCGTTGTCAAGTTAAAATTAAGTTAAAAAATAGAAATAAAAGTTAACTGATATTTAAATTAAATTTTAGGCTTTCTAATATCGCAAGCTGAAAATAGTTTAACATTTGTGTCATGAGTGACATAAGTAACTGGTGTATCTATTATTTGTTATACAAAAAAGGTAATGAGTTAGTTGATTTTTAGTTTTCCTGAAGATGCTTCAGTATCGAGCAAAGGCAACCAAGGGTTATTAAGATTAACTGAAATTGGTGCTACACAATTATCTTTATTTAATAATATGTACGCACTTTCTTTGATTTTGCGTTTTTTAGAACAAGTTTCCTTTGCTAAAATACTCGAAGCATCCCAGTTTATTCTATGATTTTTATCAAATGCGTATTGGCAGATTTTTGATTTGCGAAATTCTGTGTTTTTAATGTATGATCTGTGTTCTTTTATGCGTTTAGCTAATGGTTTACAAGTTTCACCTATATAAAACTTATTGCATTCGCATCCCCGAATCCCCAAGAATTTAGAATCTTTGTATTCAGCTAGTCGGTCAAGACTACCCTTTCACTATTATATATATAAATATATATATATATATATATATATATATATATATATATATATATATATATATATATATATATATATATATATATATATATATATATATATATATATATATATATATATATATATATATATATATATATATATATATATATATATATATATATATATATATATATATATATATATATATATATATATATATATGTGGAACCTGCTGCCCGCGGAGGTCTTTTGTTCCCCCAACTTTTCAAGTATTTAAGTTCCGTGTCAACAAACTTCCTCTTACCTCGCTTAAAACACCCACGGTACCTTAGTATTTAGGATTTTAGCCTTCGTGAATTGTCCAAAGATAAAAAAATAATAATGTCACAATGACAACTTTCTAAAAAATTAAAACTTTAAATTTATAACAGGTAATAAATATAAAAACACACATGAAATTAATTCGATTGTTGATAAATTGACTGTAGCATAGACTTTTATTTATTTATTTTCTGGTAAAACATTTTAAATAATGCATTAGGTCACATACCTAATATTTTAACAAAGTGAAATACACTGACGTTTATCAATGCAAAATTTTAAAGTGAAAGGATCCCTTATCGGAAACAGGATGACGTTCAAAAGGAAGAGTCAAAAGCTGGTTGGTAGCATCTCGTATACGTGTGCAATGACAAGAATATTATCCTTCTATTCTTGTGCGAAGACAAAAGAAAGATAAAAAAGCTATTATTACACGTTAGCCTATAGGGTCTTAAAGCAGAAATTTAAAGACTTGTAGAGCGCTTTAAAGTTGGATATGACACTTTAAAAATGGTTTAATTATAAATATAGTAGCAGTACAAATAAATAATAGGAAAAGAAGTACATAACCAGTTAATTTTAAATTCTATATTATACAGTTAAAGTTATGTTTACCCATAAACCCGTTAACAAATAAACTTGGCGGCCCAGTTTTTTATTAAATTAAGGGCATGCACAACGCGTTAACATACCAGTTCCCCTCCTATAAAGTGTCAAGCAATGTCGGGCACGGTTAGTATTTAGATGAATGATCGCTTGGTAACACCGTGGTCCATTGCTTTTTTGTTTAATATACAGTGTGTCCCAGGATAGGTGTTACAAGAGGACAAATGGACCAAATATTTTTGAATCTTTAAACGCCCTTTTGGAAAAACTGGTCGCATGGTTCAAAGCTGATAAATACAAAATTGTACTCCGATTGGTAATATACATGCCAAGCTAACTAGTAATAACTAAAAATATGAAAAAGACCAAGAGTTAAGTACCTTTACTTGTAAAAAAAGGGTAAAATTGCATAAGTAAATGTTGTGGAGAAATAAATTTTATGTCAAAATTTAAAGTTATACAATTAAAGTAAAGAAAAATTATTTTTTTATATTTTTTACATTTTGTATTACCAGTTTTTGAAATATTTGGCTTAAGATATCGAATTAAAATATATATATATATATATATATATATATATATATATATATATATATATATATATATATATATATATATAAATATATATATATATATATATATATATATATATATATATATATATATATATATATATATATATATATTTAAAATTATTACATTACACACAATTATTAAATTTTGCCCTCTTCTGCCTATTATTGAAGTTGTGATGCGTAATTTAAAAAATTGACAATTACATTTTTTTATTCTCTTGCTTTAACTTTAAATTTTGACATAGAATTCAATTCTCTACAACATTTACCTATACAATTTTGTTCTATTTTTAAAAATAAAAGTAGGTAGTTCCTGGTCATTTTTTATATTTTTAGTAGTTATTGGTTTTGGACCATGCGACCAGTTTTCCCAGGAGGACGTTTAAAATTTTTAGAATTTTTGGTCCATTTGTCCTCTTGTAACACCTATCCTGGAACACACTGTATAAAATTAGTAAAATCAATATTTAAAGGGTTAAGCTAAATTTTTCAGCCAATACCTACATTAGAAAGTTGTAGTATAACAATTTCCATGATTTGTTTTTAGGAAAAGAAAGTTGGTATTAATTTTTATTAATTTTTACGACTTTGTAATCAAACAATTATACTGCGTTAAAAAAATAAAAATGTTTACTTATATCCTTCCTGCAAGGCATAAATACTGCGGCAAGACGTGCACAAGATATTGCATGCAGCTCATGTCACGCAACATTATTTGAGCACGAGAGGTTGCTAATATAAGAAGTGTTTTATGTGGTAAAGGTTAATTCGCCGTATTTACCTTATAAGGCAAACTGTATGATGCGTGTTCAATGTATCATTGGTAGACCACTGCTTGACGTAACACAAATAATTTTATAGGTTATTTATACCGCTGCCAAGGGTATTTGCCCCACCCGATGTCTTGGTACGTTTTATTTCATTATTTTGTTGTTGGATTTTTTCCCTATTTCTAATTATATATAACTTAATAAACCCGTCAAAATTCGCCATGTTTACTCTATCTTAATAAAATTTAAAAAATACTTACTATGTTTACAGAACTTTCTGAGTTTTTGTAGTCAGATCTAAATGCAACAACTTTAGGCAAAATATGACAAACAAATGACAGGAAAGTGCACTAGGAAAGTTTAAAAAGCATCCGATAGAGGCGCCTAATTTAAGTCGCTAATAACTGTCCAAAGCCCGTCGAGTTCGACGCGGTTAAATCTAGTGAACTTTAAAGAAATAAATTATGCAAAAAATTGTTTTGTGTTTAACAGTTTTATTGTACTAAAAGCTAAAAATAATTCGGTAAGTCCTAGCTACCAGATCGCACCAATTTTCTCATTATTCTAGGGTATTAATCAGAGAAATAATAAAACCGTTGGGCGTAGCGTATCAAGTAAATATTATAGTAGAAATGTCAATTGCCCAACGATTTTATTATTTGTCTGATCAATACCCTAGATTAATGACAAAATTGGTGCGATCTGGTAGCTAGGACTTACCCAATTATTTTTTAGTTTTTAATAAAATATAACCGTTTAACATAAAAGTTTTTTACATAATTTATTTTATTATTAATTATTAAGTTTTAAAATGTGTTGTTAAATTAAGTTCATTTAATGGCTTACTATAACTAGCCAGAACTAACCAACGATTCTATATGGAAGTAGTTGTGAAAAATATGTAATCCGCCATTTTGTATCGGCGGCCATGTTGGATTTACAATCATAAAAAATATGTTATATTGTATTGTCATCAAGATTAAAAAAGTGTACCAAAGTCCAGATGGATCGATCGATCGTCAGGAAGGGGGTCAAATTTCAATTACTAGATTTGACCCAAATAATTCCAAACAAATAAACAGGTCAAGTTAAGTAAAACCGTTTAAAAATTGATAAAAGTACCCATAAAGTCGACCGTCACCCATATTTAATGAAGATATAAAATTGTGTCTTATTTAACAATTCTATCATATTCAGTATACCCTTAAGGAATACACGAATATGTTTACTTAATATAATGATATTTGAAATAAGTCCGCTATAAGCGTGTAATGGCAATAAGCCGTTTATATCTCTATCGTAAGTAATGCAAACTAGCTTTTGCCCCAAAACATGTGCCAAAGCTAACCGTGCTTAAGTTTCCAATTTAATAAGACATAAATTGCATTTTACACTTGTAGCAGTACATTTTGCAAGTAATTGCCAGCAGTTGACCCGTTTGGTTTAAATTACCATATAAATAACTCGCTACGTGCACTCTAGCCGATCCTAATTTATTACTTCTCTTTTAATTGAAAAAAATAATTTAATTTTTAAATAAAAGTTTATCTCAGCAAGTGACATTTAGACAGTTTAAATTTATAGTGCAAATGTTTTTATGAGATTTAAAAAACATATGAAAGTAGTAAGAGTAGTTATACAGGGTGTTACAAAATGTTATTAAAAATATGAAGGGCAGATTCTACATTAAAAAATATATTAAAAAGTTATTATAAACAAGTGTCCGCAAATTTGTCTTTCTCAAGATACAGAATTTTAAAATGAAAAATTTCGAAAACACCGATTTTAATAAAAATTGTTTGACTAAAAAGTATAACCTTATCTAAATAGGTATTTATTGCTAATAAAAAATTATTAAACAAATTTTTAAAAGAAAACTTTTTGCAATGCTCATTTTATGGACTAATAGTAGTTAATTAAGTGTATTTTTTTCTCTTTTAGGCTAAACAAGGTATGAAGAAAAAGTAGGGGATATAGGTAAAAGCTGTATTTTTATTTGCCTACTCTAAAGAATGTTCAGGATGTCCGGAAAAAATGGATATCTAAATGAGTGCCAAGTTCTGTACATTTTGCAAGTAGTTGCCAGCAGTTGACCCATTTGGTTTAAATTACCATATAAATAACTCGCTACGTGCACTCTAGCCGATTCTAATTTATGACTTCTCTTTTAATTGAAAAAAAAATAATTTAATTTTTAAATAAAAGTTTATCTCAGCAACTGACATTTAAAAATTTTAAATTTATATAGTGACGTAAATATTAAATTACAAATGACCATTTTACGTCACTGGGGCAAATATACTATACAGAATTATCTTCTGGGACCATGAGACTGGTGTAGAAAAACGTATCTTTTTTATTTTACTATTAGACTACAGAAACTTTTTGACTAACTAAATTTAGTACGGGCATATCCCCCACTAGGAGTAGCCCGTACGGGGGCTTAACCAAAACTTTAACTTTTTTCTTGACTTCACCACTACTACCCTTACTACTTCTACTATTTTCCCTCTTTCCCCCAAATAGTGTTGTACTTAAATATTGAATTTGTAGGTTGACTTTGTTATTGTTTTAAGTATAGTCTAGCAAATTGTTTAATTTTATATTATTATTAGTTTATAATTTTAATGATTTAAAACCTTGACATTTCATGACTTGTTTTGTAGTTAATTTTTTTGTAAATAAGTGTATATTTTAATATTAGGTATTCACAATATTGCAGATGATATCTAAAAATAATATAAAAGTAGTAAGACTAGTTATACCGGATGTTATAAAATGTTGTAAAAAAAGGGCAAATTCAACATCAAAAAATATAACGGAAAGTTTATATAAACGTAAGTATGCAATTTTTTTGTTCTTAAGATACAGGGTGTTAAACTGAAAAATTTCAAAAACAGGTATTTTACTAAAATTGTTAGACTAGATAAAACCCTCACCTAAATAAGTATTTATTGCTTATACAAAATTATTAAAAGGAAAAGTTTCCGTTATGCTTATTTTATGGTCTATATTAGTTAATTAGGTGTGTTTTATTTTTTTGTGTTCCAAGCCAAACAAGATACAAAAAAAAGTGGGGGAGACATAAAAGCTATATTTTTGTTAGCCTTCTCCAAAGAAAGTACAGGGTGTCCGGATTTCGTTGCAATGGCAGGGTATCTTGGTTATTATCAGAGATACATACTTGCGGATTTCGCAAACAGTTGCTACTTTTTTGATGAAATAAAAGATGACACTAAAAGATTTTTTATGGCTTTTTTAGTTTTTAATATCCGGAGCGTATTTTTTTGTCTTTTTTAAAACTAATATAAGTAGATATTTTCACGCTAAACTCAGTTGTTTAGTACGATTTTTTAAAAATTTTATATTTTTTGAGATATGAACCCAGCATAGGATTTTTTTGGAACACCCTGCATTCTTATTTATTAAATTATAGAGGATAAGAGCTTATCAAAAATAAAACCCCTAATTGTTGTCTTTTATTTTAGGACCCTAAATGTTTTTAATTTTAAAATTGTATTTTCCATAGTGGGCCATGATATAGGCTTTATGGGAAAAGAATAAAGTTTGCTTGTTGTTTTCCTAAAATATATATTTTTTTAAATCATGGATGCATACTGATTTTAAACAAGTTTTTTTAATAATAACGCAATAAAGCTAATTAAAAATGTCAAGTTTTCAAATAATTAATAAGTGAATAAACACGAGGAACCGAGGGGTCAATAGGGATGCTAAGGGGGATAAAACAGTTAAAACTCAGATTTTGCTGTTAAATGTAAATAAATAATGAACTTAAAGCTAACTTGATTCTTTGGTTATAAAGTCTGTATTATGGCCCCCTTTGCGGTTCAATTTTAAAATTTAAAACATTAATTTTGGGTCTAAAATTAAAAAAAAAAAAATATAAGGCATAATGTATTTATAAAAAGCTCTCATCCTCTATAATTTTATAAATAAGAAATATACAGTGAGTTTCCTAAGAAAAATCATATGACTGGTTCATATGTCAAAAAACACAAAATAAAAAAAATCTAAATACACAACTGAATTTTACATAAAATATCTAGTTTTGAATTTAAAACGAGAAAATTTTAAAAATTAGTTTTTGCAAGTGCTTTTTTAAGAACTGTAATATTATTTTGCAATCCATGACAAAAAAGACCATTTTTAATAAATAATAAAAAATATTAACAGTTTTGTAAAACAGTTATCTTCCTATATTTTAATTAAAGTTTTGTCAATATAGCTCTAAGAACAGGTGTACACATTTACTTGCCAAATCCGATTTTTAAAAGTTTCTCGTTTTAAATGTGAAAGAAGATGTAATAATATTTATAAATTTAAATAATAAGTCACTTTATGGTTAGGCAACTTATTAAAAAAAACTTAAGATTCGTAAATGGACCGATTTTTATTTATTTATTTATTTATTTTTTTTTTGAAAACATGTTTTTTTATGTTTTTATTTACATTTTGCGCATAGGCCTTAAATAAAATTCTACACAACTTTTTGAAAAACTTATTAATTATCAAGCCATCTAACCTTACTTTTTGATACACTAATTCAATTTTTAATAATTATCTTCCCAACCAACGCCTATGACCCGGATGTTATTATTAAATTTAAGGTTAATCGATAAATAGAGGTGATTATCAAAAAGTCTTTTTAATTCCAAAATATGTGCTTTTTTAATACACTTTCAACTCTTTGGCGCTCACTGTATAAAGAAATCTTGTTTTAAGGTTAAAATTGGTATTTATAGACTTAAGTTTGACTAGAACAAAAAAGTATTAAAAGAGCAGTTTTAATTTGCCATAAGGCCTGGGCCACAATAACTAAGCGTAAGCGGCCAGCGTAGAGCGGAAAATGTGTGAAAGCTGCCTCTGATCTTTATGCGAGAATAAAAGAGCTTGTTTTTCTTTGTTAACCAGCCCTTTGCAATATTTCTAAGCGAAAAGCCCTGTCGCGAAGCGTTTCTAATGTATATAAACTGATTTAAAGACGCTGTTTACCATAAAATATTGTAGTCACTACCAGCAACATTAAGAGATTTGATATTTTCCGCTCGACGCTTACGCTTGTTATCGTGGCTAAGGCCTAATTCCCTACACTGTTATTAAACTTTTGTACATATTAAAATAATAAAAAATATATTATAAATTACTATTTCCGTATTAATTACAATTTCATAAAAAATTTTATTACCCTTAAGAACAGGTATATCAGACAACATGTAACCAAATTGTAAATTAAAGAGAAATAAATGAAGCACTTAAAACGAGATCTAAATCATTTTAGTTTTGCTACCACTGTAATCATTAGTTTTAATTACAAGACCTCACCTAAGCGAAACATTTTTTTAATTTATTTTTTTACTTGGTTTAAATTACATAAAACAGACGCAATAACCCGCTAGCTTATCACATTTGCATTTGTCTGTCCTCGGCGAAAGGTATATTTTAAATTTTATAGAGGAAATGAAGCAGTCTTTAATATAGCCGTATTTATATAATACGCGGAGGCAAAAATGTATATTTTATGTAACTGGGAGGCGCCACCAACAGTGTTCTAACGTCGCCGTGTCGCAGTTTACTTATTTCAACGCTACCTCGGTTATTTTCCATGTGAAAAATTCTAAAAGCCTTTACGCTTCGCCGCTATGAAGCTTTACCACATGTGGCGCTTCTGGCCCAGGGCAGAGAGACGTAAGTTTGCTAAATCACGGAGAAATATCCATTATGAAGTGCATACAGAACGAAATTATAAAACTGTGGACGTAAAGTAAATCGTAGCTTCTGCTTGCCAGGCTTGTCAAAGTTTACTTTATTAAATCATTTTATGCTTTTTAAAATGTTTTTTTTTTTTGGTTAACATGCATTTAAAAGTAATTTCAAATAAATTAAAAAAATCCGTTAGTGATGTTAGTATACATTTTCTCTCATCACACTATACAGGGTGTCCATTAACTTTACCGACACACTTAAGGGTGCTTCTATAATTAAAAATATAAAAATTACTTTTAATATAATTATCTTTCTAGGTCAATAAAAAATATACTAAAAACTTTATATGAACACAATACGTCTTTGTTTTTGAACAACAAGGTGTTAAATATTAAAAAAATAATCTTTTCCAATAATTTGATACCAATTAGGACATTTCTTAAAGGTTTAGAAGTCGTCTCCTGTGCATCAAAAACGTTTTTTAACATACAATAAAAACATAAATGTCCAGTATCGTCCATGGACGTTTAATTGTGAATAATTTTAAAGAGAACAATGATATTCTTTATTCCAAATTTGACTACTTATTTTAATAATGAGATGTACGGTTGTCACGTAAATAAATACTAACCATTTTCTGGCAAGGTCATCTATGTAATTTTGCAGTAATTAATATCTTTTTTTTTTAATTTGTAAAAGCAAAATAATTTAATAGAAAAATTGTCCAATACATCAGTGCTGCGCCTTTTACTTTATATAATGATTGTCAGAATAATTTAAGTATTAAAGCGTACTCTTAACTTATCTACCCTATACTAAATACTGTAGAATTAAATAGCGATATGAACATGCCAAGAAAATATTTGTATTTATTTACGCAGAAACCGTACATTTTTCCAAAAATGGTCAGAAGATCAAATTTGTTCAGAACTAAATGGAATTTTAATAAAATAATTTTATTTCTTTGGAAAATATTTGCCCTAAAACCCTCATGTACGTCATTGGTAAACATTTTCCTTTTTTCGTACGTCAATAAACATGTTTAATAAAGAAGAAGACATCTTTTATTCTTTTTAAATACTAGTTATTATAAAAAAATCAATTTTTGAAATTTTTTAACACTCCGTACTTTATAAACTAAAACGTTTGGGACATAATGTTCACATTAATTTTTTTTCTATTTTATTCTAGAATCACACCTAAAAATTTGTCGGTAGAGTTACTGAATACTCTGTATAAGCATATTCTCAGGCATATTTTATTCTTTTTGAGTCCTTGTTTTTATATATTAAAATTATTTATGTTTTTTATTTTACATATTTTTTTGTAAAACATTATATTTTTAGAGTGTTTAAAATATCTACTGCCCTAATATATTCAACTACGACAAAATATACAAGAAAGAAATAAGTCCGAAATTATGTATATTATATTCTTTAGTTTAATGGTACCACTGACTTAATTTTTTATTAGAAAACTATTTAAATGCCGATTAAAAATTTCAAAATTTATAAAATTTTAAAAAGAGATCTTTTAGGAGCACTTCGTATAATTCGTTATAAATATAAATCTTGCTTTTAAAGTCGTCGCATATGTCTACAGAAAAATATATATATTTTTTTAAATTTAATAAAGTATAAACCAACAACAAGTAAACTTGTGCACACATTTTATTTTTTAAATTTTAAATATTATTTAATTATTAGTTTTTCTAGTCTAAAGATATTAACTTTATTTGGATACATTTTTGCACTTTTGGGTTCAAAGAAATAAAGAAGAATTATTGAATCGTTTAGTAAATACTGTTTTTACAAAATGTGACGAAGTTAACTAAAGACTTTGGGGCAAAAACCGGACAAGTCCAGATTTCACAGTTGTTGGCTATTCAAAGAAAAGTTTATAGCATACAAAGTATAATTATTAGAAGCAGAATGATGTTTTTTTCTTGTATTAACAGTTTTTATAGACTCTACTATTTGGTTTATTAAGAGCCTTTAAAAAAAATGACAAAGATTTTTTAAAATTTAAATTTGTCCGAGCTTTTCCCCAAATTAGCCACAAAAATTACAAAAATGCATTTTTCTTAAAAATAAATACACATTTAAATGGCTATTGCATAAAAAGGGTTAGGCGGGTTCTTCTGAATTTCCGATATTTTTAAGATTTCAGTATCTTTATCTAGAACATTATCAGCTTTCAAAACATATGTATTTCTGAACTAAAAGTTTGACATTTTTTACTTTATTTTTAAATAAAAAAAAATGGCTGCATATTTGTATTTGGTAAATTGAAATAGCAAACTTAAAGGTTTTGTTTATATTAGGAAGCTATAGTGGATGTGGGGCGTCATACATAAGTAAAACAAAACGCTCGTTAAATGTAAGAATTTTGGATCATAAAAATCACACACAGAAAGGCGAAGCATTCAAGTCGGAAATCGCTGACCATGTTTGGTCTAACAAACATATAATTAAGTAGTCAAAACACGGGTTGTTTACAAGGAAACTTATTGGAAAACGCGCCAATTTATGAAATCTGGTAATTACTATGTGGAAACCACTTCTAAAGCGCTCCAATGCTGGCATCCAAGGTGAACAGCCTCATGCTTAATCGCACCCAGATCCTTCATGGGTAGTTGCTCAACCAGACTATACATATAAACCTAGTAGCAGTAGATAATTACTTTAGTTTACACTTGAAAATGACCAGAGACAGGACTGCCCAAACATTGTATGAATAGTTATAAAAAAGACAATAAAAATATGTTTTACTATATTACGAACTTTTATAAAATTTATTTTTAAAGCAGCTAAAATAAAAAAATTACAGTAAGGTCTACCCCTAAACACACTGCATAAAATGAAAATATTTTTTCTGCTTTTTTATTAGGAAAATATACAAACAAATATTAAAATTCTTGCTGCCCATCAAAAACTGAACTTTAATAATTGGGAATAAAACTGGGATTAAATGATTATAACCGGTTTGCTTTATTATTTGCCCATTACGGATGTTACATTAAAAAAAAGCTTACAGTTTTTGTGCTAAAATTATACTTTTTTTTAAATAAAAATATATTAAAAGTGTTGTTGCTATTTTTAAACTTTTGTGTTTGTTAAAGCAATTATTTATGTACATTCATTTTTAATAATTCTTTTTTACATGATGATCAGACTTTTTAACTCTTATTTGAAATAAAGTTGTTTAACAAACTAACTTCACTAGTTTACAAAATTCCAATAAAACACCATTTTAACTTAAAACTTAAAACTTTATATTTTTTTGTTTTGGTTTTAAAACTTAGCGCCTTAACATATACAGTATGTCCACGGATAAACTTAACTATACATGTAAAAATTTCTATTTTTAATATTTCGTAAGAACGTTATTTTTATATTTTTTATATTTTCTTTTTCTTTTTAGATGCTTAAAGCTAGAAAAAAATGCCGTATGATATACATGGTGTTTTAAATATTAGGAATTAGGAAAATATATTTTTAAATTGCGTAATTAAAAATCATTAAAAATTATTAAAAAAGTCCTAAACATTTTTTGTGTTTTAACTTTGCTTTTAAATTAAGATTAAATTTTTACTTGTTTTTTAAAGAGAAAAGGCAAACTTAATTAAACAAAACTCTGTAAAAGTGTAGAACATACCCAGCGACTAAAATTATTACCGAAATCAATATTACCGACCGGGTAAAAATGCTTGTACCGCTGCTATCTTTTTTCTACTCATTTTTACATGTAAGAGATACCAAGAGGCAAGAAAAATGAACTTACTGTGGGATTCGATACTACTGCCGCCATCTAGTTTTGGATGTCCATATTACCAGATCGGCAGCTCATCGGAGATTCGAAGAACGGTACGGGTAAGTCGGGGTAGAGACATGGGACGCTACGCATTAGTCAAACCAGAGTCGTGTGACGTGGCGCATTGAGAGTGCGCGCCCGCAGACGACGTAAAGTCCGATCATGTTCGTGTTACAGACAGGGCCCTGATATTGGACCTGGGAAGTGGAAATTTGTAATGAAAAATGTTTTTGGTTTGCCTCTTTCCATTACAATTAAAAGTGGGTAATTTAAAAGAGAAAAAAGAAACCTTTTTCTTTAGAAATTTTTACTCCCTAAGTTAAAAATCGAGGCTTAGCTAGACTTGACCATATAGTAGAAGACGCGCCTTGACCACAGACTACAAAGTTTTCTTTTCTTTTGATGAGTTGTGCGGATTTGTTTAATATTGAACTTTAAGATTATTGTTTAATTTTACCTTGCCGAATATTAATTTTTACCTTTAATGTTTATTTTGGAAGTAAAAAACCTTAATTACATTACCTAAGTATTTTATTGCTTATTTATCTAAATAAATAATAGGTCTTAGCAAATAAGATCTCACATTGCTGTCCTTGTTTACAGTCGCTTATGACACTTCAATGAGCCGAAAAGGAATAGCATTCCCATCAGCATTTTTTTTAACCACACTTTTTGACAATTGTCGAATCGACTTTGTGTTATTCACTTAGTTCATTGTGGTTAGAAAAGTTTTATTTAATAAAATAGTTTGTTTCTTTTAAAAGCAAATAAAAGAAAAGTTTTAGAGAAAAGTAACAACAGTGTCTATTCTATCATAAAAGTGTATCAAATAAACAATAAAAACATGTTTGCGCGAGCAAAAAATAAATGCGCGTTTGGGAGCCAACGGATGACATTTCGAGCATATTTCCTATAAGAAGGCAAATCAACCCTTATTTAATTACTTTTTTCTTACTACAATTTGTTTTTAATATAAGGCTTTCAATAAATTTATCAGTGTGTCAGTGAGCACGGGTTGGCTAATTGTGTATAAAAAGGACGTTGGACAACATCGTAAGGAAAGTTGTCCCCGCCGGTCCACTGTCAGGGTATTTCTAGTATTTGCGTAATCAAGGACGTAGCATAAGAGTCAAAAGAGGTATATTTGCAACTTAAAAAAATGTGTGATTTAAAAAAAAATATATTGTGTGTGTCTCGACAGTGCCCAAGGAGTCATCCATTTAAATATATTAAAGTATTTCCACAACACGCTGTATTATGAAAACATATAAAAACGCAACAATAACAAACAAAACACATTAGGTCAGCAGGTCCGGCAATACTTTTCGCATATGCAGCGGTAATTTTTGTGTCACGTTAGACGGGTCATCCACTTATGATACATCAAACATCTATTCATTTTTGCAAAGTTAAAAAGCGAGAATTGCAAATTACTTCCAAATTGTTCTTCTAACTACGTCATTTTGACGATTTTTTGGTTTATATTACACTAACATTTGCTTTAAAATATTGCTCCGCTAGGGTAAGATTCTATAAGAATAATTTCCTATTAACTAACCTAACGAAAATAGTGCAAAAAGAAGAAAAATATTTTAAGCTCCTTTAAAAGTCATTTTCTGTAATAAATTATTTTTGTTTTTGATAGAAAGAAAAAAATTAAGAGTAAAAGAAAATGATAAATGGTGAAAAGAGAGATAAATTCGTGCTCTTTTTTTCTTAGCTTTGGCCGCTATTTGATTAGGTCGATCGTAACCAAAAGTAGGCTATAAAATCGGTAATTTGACATTTATTAGGATACAAAGAAATCTTTTTTCTTATATTTTGTTTCTTACAAAATTTCAGTCTCGTCCATAAACATCAGGGTTAATTTATTTATAAACATATGTATATTACTGAAAAGAGTTATGAGCGTTTACAATTTGTGCTTTTCATTTTACGCTGTTTTAAAAGTTATTAATATTTGTTAAAAAAGTGTTTTTAAATATTTTTAATTTTTTATTTCAATCGGAAAAAGGTGCAACTTCACAGTGTGTGTATGTGTGTGTGTGCTCGCTTATTCTATAAGTTCTATTTCTTCAGCGCTAGTGTTTGACACTTTTCTTATTTAAACCAACAAAATGGCCAAAAAGTTTTAGGTAACGTGTGAAAATACCGCAAAAGTTCATATTAACCAAAGCAAAAATGAAAATACCAACAATTGCATATTTAATGTACTGGGCTATTAAAAAGAACTGTAACTCTGAAATATATTTTAAAGCTACATAGCTGCATTTAAAAAATCGGCATTTAAAAGGTGTTGGTCATAAGATTTAAATAGTGATGTTGGCACCGTTACCAGATTATTTACTTTTGTGCTTCACGTATTTTTGCCGGTTTTTTTTATGGAATTCCCCATCCATTTTTATTTTATAACTTTTTATAATAAGAAGATACAGAAGCAATTAAATATCTCTAAAACCGCTTTAAGTTCGGGCCTCACATTACCACAACGAGTCCGTGGACGTGCGTTTTCTTGGTGAAATGTAGGGGTAATATGACACAAATATATCATGCTTTAAATTACACTTGATCCTAAATTAAATCTTTACAAATAAAGTAACAAAGTTTTAAGGTTTAACCACACATAACTAGAGCGAGTCCTGCACCGTAGCACGGCCGTGTCTCGGTGAAATGTACGGTTGTAATGAAATGCCGTAGGCTTAATATTACCGCTCCGTGCCCGACCACAAACCCCGCACCGCATTTTAAGAAATAAACAAACATTACCTTATTTGATTTCTCGAAATAATTATTTAAAAAAACTTATAAAACAAAAAATAACAATGTATTCGTAAGTTTTACTTACATATTAGTCACAAGATATAACAATAAAATTAATTTTACAAATTTTAATACTTATTAAATCACTTTTACTTGTACTGTTTGTTTACAACATGTAACCTTAAACCGCTAACTAATAATTTTTGTACGTAATAAACATTAATAAAAGGTGATTTCCCTAAAAACTCAAAGTTTGGTTCGGGGAACATCGGCACTATCCTATCCACGTATGATTTTATTTGCTGGGCATGTTTCAGACCGTACGGGACACGGTTGTGCTACGATGCGACTCTTGTAGAACATCGTTTTGGTTAGGTGTGGCCAGACTTTTTTACCTATATTACACTTAAAGTTTAGAAAAAAGAAAACAAAAATAAGTGGAACTGTTTTATTGACACAAAAAGATATACATACATAAAACAACAGACCTGGCTTGATAAAAATGCCTAGTATATTTTTAAGAGCAAAAAAGAGCTTTGGAAATAATATGCCCCACGTTTCTCTATTACCGAGAAATCGCGCTAGGTGCGGTTATGTGTGGTCTGACCTTAATGTTAAAACAAATTTAGAATTATGGGGTTTCTAGTTAAATAGAACTGGACAGTGATATCGGCATTGTTGAGCGATTTTTCATTTTTGCGCAACACGTCTTACCTTTTATTTACTAGTTGCCAAAACATGATAACACTACAATATTATTAAAATCTGGCACCAGTGCTATCACAACTATTTAACTAGGCATGCCGAAATACCACTAAATACCGAATTTTATAAACACAGCTTTAACGCTTTTAAGGAATTAACTAAATTTGATACGTCCAATCTTATTTAACACGTTCGCTACTAAGCGGCTCATATATGAGCCAGTACAATTTTTAAAATAGACCGCCGGCTCAAATGTGAGCCGGCTACATTATAATACTAAATGCGAGTTTAAAAATTCGGGGTTTCCTGTAGCTGTTTTGTTTTAAAACACGGTCTGTGTAATGCTTCGGCTCGTATGTGTGTCTATAAATAAACGGGTCATTTTATTAAAAAAAATAAAACGAAACAAATACGTGTAGCCTGAAACTTCTAAATCTTGTAACAGTGGTTCTGTTTACTATTTAATTTCTCCTGCCCAACTAGTAACTAAATTTGGTAAATGCAGTTTTAGCAGTTTTAAACATATTTAAGTGTTGCGGTTTTTACTAACCCAATATAATTCTAAACAAATTGGTTCCAATATTTAACAATTTTTTTTTAATTAGCAACTCGATTCGTTTCTAGAAAACCACGAAAACATTACACTACTAAAACTATACAGTATGTCCACGGATAGACTTTAAAATAGGACAAATGGATCAAAAATTAAAATATTAAAAAAAGTTGTGTATGAAAACTGCTTTTGCTTGTTAAAAAAATACGCTAAGAAATTAGTTTTGTTTTGTACAGGGGCTCCGAAAACTACAAAAATCTGGACCAAGACAAAAGAGTAGTAGGGTGGGGCAGTATAGCAGCCTGACGTCACGAGGCACTTGGGCAGAATGACGTCAAAGGAAACCTGTTTTAAATAGAACCGCTTACAAAAACCGATTGGTTTAAGAAAACTGCTTAAAAAACCGCTTACAAAAACCAATCGGTTTAAGGAAACCACTAAAAAAAAGCGATCTGTTTAAGGAAACCATATTTTTTTTTACCTTTTATACGTAATTTACCTTTTATTAATTTAAAAACCTTTTTAATAATCATTTTGCTAAATTGATAAAAATAAATGTAGTTTTGTCTGGGTCCATTTTAACATTTTTGTAGTTTTTGGAGCCCCTGTACAAAAGAAAACAAATTCCTTAACGTAAATCTTCTTTTTTTTAAAAGCAAAAGCAGTTGCCATACACAACACTCTTTCGAACATTTATATTTTTGGCCCATTTGTCCTATTATAAAGTCCATCCGTGGACATACTGTACAAGGTGACTATTGTCTGTCTATTGTAAAAGAGATACAAATAAATGCTTAAAAAAGGCTAAGGTATATTTAAAATGTTTTTATTTTTTGTATCTAGTTTTGTATCGATAAAAACCAAGTTTTTGGATACAACACGTGTTTAATCTATTTTTTTTTAATTTAAGGTTACATTTATTTTTACAAACATTTAAAGTAATTAAATAAATATGATACTAACTCTATTATAAGAAAATCTTCAATTTTGCACATCTAAAACTATATAGGGCTTTTCTAACACCTAGTAAATTTAATAAAACACTTTTAAAGAATTTAAAAATCCTTTTTCAAAATAGATCCCCGGTGAGATTTGCCCCTATCCTATGTGTTCTCCCAAAAGTAAATAAATCTGATTTGTTCAATAGTATGTGGAATTCTTTGAACAGAATCGCGATAAAGCTTACCCGTTTCGTGCATATAGATAATTTGGCTTCTTTCAAAGACCTGACAATACTGATAAATCTGATAAGGTCCCTTGGTTTAAATACATGTTCCAATAAAATTGCCTTCATTCTCTTATAAAGGGGATCTCCCTTAAAAGTTTGGCTATTATTTTTTTATATTGATTTAAACTCAAAGAATTCTAATATTTATTTTGTTTTTTTACGTTCGTGCACTACATATTATTTGGTTTATTTTGCCTATTAAAAAATAAATAAATGTAAAAGAAATGCTTTTGCTAAATTTTAGTATGCGGTAAAAAATTTGTGAAAATATAGTTTTTATTATAAGATGTAAAATAACATTTTATTAATAAAGGTAAAAACTGTCAGTTTGCTTTTGTTTATTTAATTTAAAAATAAAAGTCCCTATGTAGAAGGAGCCAAAATACCTTTAAAAACAAAACGAAAAAAAACTAAATATTTAAATTGAAGATACAACCTTTGTGTCTTCAGTGCCATTACTAAAATACTCAAGCACAGAACACAAACTTACCAGAAAATAATTTGTAGGGAATTAAAAAAGGTTATGACAAAAGAATAGAATTAACCTTTGTATGGTATACTTATACCTAATAAAATACACAAGTTAGTAATCCAAATAATATTCTAAATAATACATATTCAGTACACTGGGTCACATAAATGGAGATATATTTTTTGAAAAATATGACGATGATATTGTTTAGAAATAATATCTTTTTTTTAATTAAATTGTAAATTACCTTTAACAAAACGATTTTAATTAAAAACATAAAAAGACCTTTTTTATAGAAAATCAAATTCCCTTTAAGAATCTATGTTGTTTTCTTCTATATACAGTGTTTGTCTAAAGTTAGGACCCCCACTTCTAACTTTAAAATTGTTTGGTAATTTTCATAAAAATTTGAGGACCTTAGTAAAATAGGAAACCAAATTTTAGACCAGAAATAACAGATATAAATGTAAAACTTACAGCTAGGCGCTATTTAAAAAAAATTGAAAGGGGGTCTTGTAGCACATCATTTTAAAGCTCGTGATAAGTTCTTTATAATCATTTAATTTTTATTTTAAAAATGGCTCCCAGCTGTCAGTTTGACATTTACATCTGTCATTTTCTGTCTAAAATTTAGTTTATGCTGTTTCACTAAAGTCTTTAAATTTTCATGAAAAATACCAAACAATTCCAAAATTGGTAGGGGGTCCTAAAGTCAGACAAGCACTGTATTTATCCTTCAGTTAGTAACAAAATTCTAAAACAAAAAGGTACATCTAAAAGATGTTTCAATATTAAAAGCTTAATTATTCGAAAACGGTTCATCTGGCAATAATTTTTTTATCTTTATGACATCTCACGAAGGCTTATGCCTAAATACCAGTGTACCGTGAGTGCCGGATTACTGGATGTTTAACCCCATATTGTCGTGTTCCGTCAACGTTATCCAAGCACTGAAACATGCAGTTGCATTTCACAGCACCTTTTAAGACAACGCGGTAGTGCCTCCACGGACGTTATTTTGAAATAACTACTACCTAGAAATGGCAGAATACTACACAGTGGTTTGCCATTGCCAACTGTGAGATGACGAGCTCGAACCCGGATCGCTGCGGTGAGCTGCTGACACGCTAGCCTCTGCACCACTGCTTGCCACATAATTTTCAATGTGACGTTTTTGTAGGCGATTTAATATCTTTCAAAAAAAATAAAAGTCGGTATTTTGACCCAGTCTAATATACTAAATTCAGTATTAACAGGTTTTTCATAGTGGAAAATCGAATTCTAATGTTTTTGTCGTAAAATGTAGAGGAGCCACCTGCAGTCCTTTGCTTAAGTTTAAAGTGTCATAACTTTTTTTGCCTTGGTATATTTCAATTTTAACAAAGCATTTTTTATTTTTATATGTTTTGCGCAAAAAGGTATACCTGATAAATATCGCTACGAGCAACCGTTTTTGAGATATTTCAGATAAAATATTTTAGATTTTTGTAGGCCACCTGATAGTGTCGAAAAGAACAGTACAAAATGCTGCTACAAATTCTTTGGGCCAAAATACAATGATCCAATGAAATTTATCTTAATCAAAAAGTTGCTGGTTTGCAGGATACAGGGTGTCAAATTTTTATGTATTTTTTTACCTGGACTATCACGCAAACGAGAAACAAAGGCAAATTAGGTTAAATCATTGTATTTTGGTGTAATAAAATTGTAGTTTCAGTTTGAACAGAGCTTTTGGAACAACTCGGGTGGCCCAAATAAAGCGTAAAGGAATGCGAATCAACTTTTTATGTAAAATAAAACGTTTAATCTAAAATATTTTAGAAACGGTTGCTTGTAGCGATATTTATCAAGTATTCCATTTTTGTATAAAAAATGTGGAAAAATAAAAATCATCTACCTAAATCCAATATACCAAGGCAAAAAAGTAACGACACTTTGAACAACAGCAAAGGACTGCAGATGGCTCCATCTACATTTAACAGCAAAAATATTAGTATCTTTTGATTTCTTACTTCCAAAAAAATTTCCTAATACCAAACATTGTTAAAAAATTCAATATATAATAAAATATTTAAAAATAACTAAAATTAAATAAAAACTTTGACATCATGTAACTCAGAAACAATAAACTTTTTAACTAGGATCGTTAGATCGTTATATTTTGGCTCAAGGAGTCCATATGGTATCATTTTGTACAGACCTTATAGAAAAACCCTGTATATGGAGGTGTGTGGAGTCCTTTACTTAGGTATGTTTAAGGCATGTTTAAAACGCCCCAATTTTTGGGCCTCGTTATACAGTGTGGTCCATTAAGTGTGCAAATGAAAAATATTTTATTTGCAATTTGTCAGAAAATTTTATTTTCTATGAAAGTCGGTGCACTGTATGTGCAGTATTAGCAGTAGTTTTTTATAAAAGTTTTGTACCATGCGACCAGTTTTTCCAAAATGTAGTTTTAAAATTCAAAATGTTTGGTTCATTTGTCATTTGTTTTCCTATTCTGGGACTCACTGTCTACAGGGCCATTGGTAGCCTTAATATTATTAAAAATACAAAAGTGCAACTTGCAAACTACAAGTATTCTCGTACTACATTCTTAAAGATGGAATAATGCCTAAATTAATTGTGTACCTATTAAGTATTTGAGGAAAAATAAAATGACATTTTTTGAATGGAGCACAAGATATATTGTATTACCTTTTAAAATATACATTCTTTAAAATGCTTTTAAAAAGTTAAATTTAATATACCTTAAATATTTTGTAAATGATCATCATTTAAATTTAAAAAATAATAGATACAATATTTTTCTCTCAGAGTAAACTAACTTTATTTTTATTTCTATGTAAAATGCAATGAAAAACATTAATTTAGAGTAGTAGAAATCGATAAAACTAATAACAAAAATTGTATTTAACTCAAAAGCAAACTATGAAAATTTTTAAAGTTAATTTATTATTAAAATTTAAAATATTTAATTATTACCAAATAAGTTTTAGGTAACTTTTTGATACCCCTGTAAAATAAATAAAGTCATTTAAAATGCTATTTTATAAATTCTTTAAATGACATTCTGCTTTAAATTAAAAAATATTAGTATTTTACTCTTGGAAAAAATTTATGCTTTTCAAGTACCCTGTAAGAAAAATTTACATTTCCTTTTCCAAGAAAAATGTATTTTTGTACATCCAATCCCTGGACAGTTTGTGCACATGGGTTATTTTATTAAAAAATGGCATCATTAAAAAAATGGTATTTACTATAAAACTAAGATCAATGTTGATATTTTTATACATTTTAATTTTTAAAAAAATGGACATATAGAACGTAGTACTTTTTGCAACAATAAAAAAAATTTATTGCCAATATGTGGTAGTTTGTAGTACAAAACAAAATGTGTTGGTACTTTGAAAGCAAAAAGTAAAATTATGAAGAATTATGCAGGGTGCTCTAAAGAAAGATTCAATATAAACTTTCGTTTATGTATATTTTAAATGAACTACCTAAGTTTATGTAGAAATAAAAATAAGATGGCTTATTAGAAATCCCTTTATAAAAAATGTAGGATTTTTAGATATTAGGAATTTTCGAAAAATTTACGACAAAAGCAATATTTCAATATATCCTCCCAATTACCGCTTACTTTATATATTATGTTAGATCGCTAGAAAATAAAGTGTGCCCTAAGAGGTTTGGAAAATTTATTTATATATATTTAAGAAATAAAACTTGCTGACAAAAATATAAGATCTTTAAGATATTTAAAACTTTAAATAATGTATTTTAAAAAAATTTGATTTTCTGTCAGTGACAGTTTTTTTTAAATTTTAAATGGCCTGTGTATTCTTAATGTTATTTTTAAAAAATTCTATGTAAATAGGATTTAAGTTCTAAAAAACTTCATGTGTACCTATGAAAAAGCGTCTGTATAGCAATTAAAAAATATTATTTAACAATGATTTGCTATATCCAATATTACAATAAAAGTTAGGGCGAAAAAACATTAGGTCTGTAAAAATATTTTAATTGGAAAATACTTAATAACAAAAAAGTGTGAAAAAATTTATGCCTATTTAATTTATGGCTAAAATACGGGGTATGATTTTGTTTTTTTTTTTTTTTTTAGAAAATTGTATATAAACATATGTTTCAAACCTCTTAACTTTTAAACTACAAGGTGTTAAAATTTGAAAAAAAATGGTTTTCTTATCATAACTTTAAAACTGCTCCAAATTGTTTTCATAAAATTTGGCATAAACCTACCAAGCACCGATAGGATTTTTTTAACATAAAGCAATAATAAATATTTTAACCAATGGCGTCCGTACAGAATAAATACTGAAAATTTTTCAAAGAAAAATGCTATTGGTTTTTTTCAAAACTAATCATTTTTAAATCACCATTTATTTTGCAACAAATTTAACCTCTTGACTTTTTTTATACTATACACCGTTTTTGTATAAAACACTAAAAATAGGGCACCGTCCTACTAGTTTAAAATAATATTGTTATACCAAAATGCAATTAAAACGGCTTTTATTTTTATGCGCGAAAACGGTACATTCGACAAAGAAAGTTCAGGAGGTCAAATTTGTTGTAAAATAACAAGAAATTTTAAAAATAGTTCTTGTTTTTTAAAAAGAAACGACGTATCATATTTTTTTATAGCAGTATACATCCCGTACGTACGACACTGGTGGATATAATTAAAAAAAAACTTGCACATAAAAATAGCTTATTGGTGCTTAGGGGTTTATGTTAAATTTTATAAAAATACCTTAAAAAGTTTTAAAGTTATCATAAGAAGACGATGTTTTTCTTAAAATTTTTATACCCTGTAGCTTAAAAGTTAAGTTTAGGACATATGTTCATAAAAGATTTCTTTCTAAAATAGGCTAAGGAATAACACCCTGTATTTTTAGCTATTAATTAAAATCCACCCTTTTTACTGGTTTAAAACAATATACAGTGTAAATCCAAAGTCAGAACTTCTTCTTAACTGTAAAGTTGGTCAATATTTTCTCATAAAAATTTAAAGACTTTAGTGAGACAACATAAAACAAATTGTAGGTAAGAAATGACAAATGTAAATGTCAAACCAAGTGCCTTAAAAAAATAACGGAAAGGTGGGTCCCGTGGCACATTATTTTAAAGCTCCTGACAAGTACTTTATATTTCTAGAATATAAAGTCAATACCGTTACCTACTACAATATGGCGGTATTTAAAACATTACCTAAATACTCGATTAAAATGGTCACATTTTAAAAGCTTATAAAGTTGGATATACTTATAGGAGGAATTTTTTTAAGGTCCTTTGAATATCTCTTTAATGGTAATATATTATAAAAGGTCAGCAAAAAAGTATATACTATTCGTCCTTACCTGTGTATTATCACCAATATCGTCATTAAAATGATCTTTAAAGAAGATTTAAAAAATTACTATACTAAGTATATTAAAATATATTAATTTCGGAAATATGGCCAAAATCAGGTATAATGTAGTTACTAATGTATCTTTATTTTGTAGTAGTTAAAGACTTTAGGTGCCAGAATTACAAAGTTGTCGTCAGAAGCTTTAAAATAATGTGCCAAAAGACTCCCCGTTTAAACATTTATTTTTCTTTTAAATTGGAACTTAACTCTCGGTTTTATATCTGTCATTTTTGTCCTAAAATTTGGTTTATCCATAAACTAGACTACAGTCTAACTAAAGTTCCTAAATATTTATAAAAAAACTTAGAAATTAGAAGAGAGGTTTAGAATATGGACACGCACTGTACATAATATGCTTTATACATATATTATATTTAAAAAAAGTATGCAAAAACATAACGTTTTTTTATTTTTTATTTAACAGAATTTACAGAAAGCTACCTAAAAACTATAAATGTTATTATAAATTTAAATAATTTATAATCTTTATAATTTTGTATTTTTAATGCATTTCTACTTATTTATTTATTATATAGATACGCCCAACATTCGTTTGGGGAATACCTACTAACCAAGATAATTCGTCTGGGGATCTATGGGTCAGTGCGCGCATTTCGAATAACCTTTACTGGTAAATGCGGTCAGCCTCAACACAATTTCACGGACCATTAAACAAAAATTAGGTAAAACACTCCAATCAGCAGCTGAATGCAAAATGTGGAACTAAACCTTTAAATAAAATATTATTTTATTTACCCATAAATTTTACCTTAATTTATTATAAGGCAAATAAATTTATTATTATTAAAAACTCTAACATTTCAATTTACAAGACAAGGCATTTTTGCTCGTCGAAGTTATCACTTCGGTAGCTAAGATAGAACTGAAATAAAGTTCGAGGTGACGACCATATAGGGCCTATTTTAAAATTTAATTATACCATTTTTTCAAACTTTCGGAATTAAGTGAGCGAGCCAGCCGAGTGGCGGCGATCATCAAAGAGTGAGGCATAACAAAAGAATATTTTCTCTTAAGTGTTCTACACTAGACGAAAAGAGACAAAATCATCTTTTGTTGTGCCTTACTCTTTAATGATTGCCGCCACTCGGCTTGCTCGCTCACTTGATTCTACGCTCTGTATCTCAGAAACAAGGCACGTCCAGGCATTTGTTAATATGAACTTTTTTCATAAAAATACATAAGAAGTGTGTAAACACTCTGTATATCCTAATTAAAACGCATGTTAAAAAGTTTCCATAATTAAAAGGCAAATAAAAATTGATTCAAACACCGGCACCGGGACCTGTTTGTTTCCAAACGATTTAAATCTTTGTTTAAGAACCTAAAGCAAAGCGGTGAGATTTCAAAGCAGTATGTAAATGCACCGTACAAGACGAAGCTCAAGATAATGGACCCCTTAAATCGGAGCTTTACTGGTCCAGATTCGAGAATAAACATTTGAAATTTACATATTCTATTTACATAATTCCTTACCGAGTTTGGTCTGGTGAAATGTCGGTATCATAATTAAAATTATCATTGTGGTTTTAAGAACTAAATTTAAATATACTTTTATATCAAATAAAAAACAGGTAGTATTAAAAAGACATACATATTTATTACCCAATGTGTTTTAAAGGTGTTATAGTCTTTTTATGCTAAAGTTATACAGGATGGCCTACCGGGAACTGCTGCGATAGATTTCTCAAAAGAGGGGGTTGCTTGGTAAAATTTCAAAAATTTGGAAACATAAAAGTTAGTGGGGGACATAAAACTAAAGTAATATGACAGTTCTACCGCTTTTGGTTAAATCAGAAGTTAATGTCAACTTCATTATTTTAAATGAAACACCCTATACATTATTTTTTTTAGATTCTGCATAAAATTTTAAACATTATTAATAAGTAGTGTTCTATACCTAAGTCCAACTGTTTTTGACTTATTTTAAATTTAGGTCAAAAATGACGTTTAAAATCCATTAGAAAACCACCAATTTTTTCTCAACAGAAACCTTTAAAGAAATCAAAGATTCATTAAAAAAAGTGTATATCTTTTAATTATTTTTATAACCCTTTAACCAATTTAAATTTAATTTATTACACTTATTTAATGTAATAAAGCGCTTGTAAAGCTCTACCTAGGTTAGGATTATTGGTTCAGTGGCGTCTTAGTGAAAACTACAGCCAATATTACTAAGATAAAAAAGTACGCCGCTTACTTTTCATAAGGTTTTTATATTTTTTGAATTAAACAATTAAAAATGCAACTTTTTAGTCTCCTAAATTTTCTTTGTATCTTGCTTTATTTTCGAAAAAATGTGTACTCATAGACAACATGATAAAAACAAAAATAAAAAATAAACAATAATTTGCCTTTGAATAAATAAGCAGTCGTGTATTTAATTAAAAATTGTCATTTTTCATATTTTCTAAGTTTTTTTTAATTTAAATTTTATTTTTCGTATCACTTAAAGTAGATTTACTTTTTTTCAAAAACAAAGCAATATACGAAAAAAATAAAGTAGACTAAAAAGTTGCACTTTTAGCTGCTTAATCGAAAAAAACATATATAAAAGAAAATTAAAAATTAAAAAAAAAACAATACAATTTTCTGTGGTGCCCACTAAAACGCCCCTGGCCTAATAATCTTATCCTAGGTAGAACTTTACGAGCCCCAATTGAATTAAATAAGTTAATATAGTAATTTGAGTTAAAGCGTTTTGAAGAAATAAAGTCTGGACGTATGTTCATAGAAACTTTTTAAAACAAAAATAAAATAAAAAAATAATTGGAAATCACCCTCCTAAGTTTCGTACCGTGGTAAGAAAACACCCTGTATATAACCAGATATTTAGTTAAAAAATTAAAAAAAAAAGAAAAATATTAGGCCTACTTTAACTGTAAGAATGAAAACATACTGGTAACTTTTAGGTGTATGGTAGATATACAAAACAGTTATATGATTTATGTTTTTTAATTTTTAAAGTTCCAATAAAAATTCCTAAGGTCATTTTTTATTTAATAAATCCTTGTAAAATAAAGCCTCTTTACCAGTCGCACGAGGGTATATTTATAAACATAGTTACTAAATTTACAATAAAGAAAGGTTTTTTTCACCAAGTAATCATTAAATTTATTTTTAAACTTTTATAATTCTTAATAAATTTTATTTTTAAATATTGTCTCGAACATACATAAAAATAAATTTAAAAATCTGTAAAGGCCTCCTCTATGACCCAAAAACAATGTGGAACAATAATCTTAAGAAACTTTTAAATTTTTGCCGTAATAAACCAAAAGAAAGTATAACTTTACGTTTGTTTTATTAGATGACCTAAATGTTTTTAAATGCTTTAAAAATAAAAGAAATATATACGAACTGTTTCTAAAAGGTCTGTACAAAATGCTATCACAAATTCGTTGGGCGAAAATACAACAATCTTACCCAATTCACCTTAGTTTAAAAGTTGACCGTTTGGGAGATACAGGGTATTAAAGTTTTAATTTTATTATGGTTATTTTTAAATAGTTTCTTTAACATTAAACCTTTTTTGACCAAATTTTGTACTGAAGGGTTTTCTTTTTAAAGTTGTAAGGCAGCCACCTGCAGTCCTTTGCTTTTTTAAAAATATCATACCATTAAAGTCATATTATACCGAGGCACCAAAAAGCTATGGTATTTAAAAAAAAAGCATATAAAAGCCGTAAAACCCTAACGACAATAATAAGAATGCGAACGGGTCATTGCTTGACGGGCGAACACCTACATAAAATTAACATTAAGGACAGTCCACTGTGTGAATGTGGACAGGTGGAAAACCTAGAACACATATTTCTAGAATGTCCTATCAATAGAATCCCCTCCTATTGTATGTATACAGAACTCGGGAAAATTTACACAAATTTTCCCTTTAACTGGACAACAGTCCTGTCAAACATCAATAAAAAATCTATAAATATAATCGAAAAATTCATTAACTATAACAAACTCAAAATATAAAATTAAAAAAAAAAAAAAAAAAAAAAAAATATAGACTGGTAATAATAATTATTTTACAACAGTTTAATTGGATTAATCCTATAGTAGGGGAGCCCACGATGTAAGCGTCATAGAGACCTATTGAGTTGTAAAGCCTAAATGATTAGAAGAAAAAATGGTGTATAATGTATATTGTTTTATAGGTGGGGAAGTGGCTTTAAACTTTTTAACGAGTCAAAAAAATACTATTATTTTTTCAGCTTGTGAAAATCGTTATAGTGGTATCGAATTATATTTTATATTTTTCGTTATTCCCGAATCATTTTCTTCAAAATATTAAAAAGACGCGCTCGAAAATGTTAATCTGACGTTTTTCTTTGTAGCCCTCTGTTTCCTTTACCTCACTCTTAAATTGTCAGATTAGTGGAATATACACTGTTTGGCATGTAATTAACTTACCCTATCTCGACAATTTATGATGGATATATTTTGTATGTATATAATATACATTAATAAAAAATGCAAAGTTAATTAGAATAAGGTACGTTTTACTGGATACTCGACCAAATATATCACATGCGAATATTAATGCGGATAAATTAACCTAGCAGTCGCACATCTGTATTAAATTTTATTATTATCGATGCTTTTTACATTAAGTAAGTAAATATGAATCTAAAAAAAACTAAATAGCTGACTTATCTACTGGTAGTTTTTACAATAAAAAGTTATTAATTACGTGTTAATATATTATTTTTGACTCTGACATTGACTGGAAAATTTTGAAAATAAATAAAACCAAAAATTAATTACAGGGTTAAGAGTTGTTAAAATATACAGTGTGTTTCATATTAAAAAGAAAACCTACTTGACAATAAAAATTATGTTTTTAAAACATATTGTATATTTACTAGTACTGTCAATAATAAAATGTATTCAAATAACACAAATATACCTCAGGTGCGACTGTTAAATTTATCCATTAAAAATATATTTTATTTTGTAACTTAAAAACACGATTTTAAATTGATTCCTTCGGTCAATTATCATAACAACTGCTAAAAATGCTTGTTTTATTTAAAAATTTTAATATGTTGACTAATTAAAAACATATTGCGGATTTAGACGACCTTATATAAAGGTAAAGGTGGTAAGGTAACAATATACATGGTAATTTAACGTTTGGTTAGTTACGCTTTAAACAAAAAGTTATTTTAATTAATTATTTAGTATTACTATACTGGGTTAGCAGAAAGTACTATAACTTTTAAACATCTTAAAAACCGGTAAAGCTACATTTATCAAATTTAGTATCTGAAATGTATCGGGCATAAAGAATTTAATTGGTATATCAGCACCGTTGCCACAATTTCCTATTTCGAACTAATAATATATTTTTGGTTTTTAACTGGAATGTGCCATTAATTTTCATTGCAATACATTGCACGGGTCAAATTTAATAGGTGCACAAATTTTCAAAATTCCATTTTTACTAGCTGCTTAGATATGGCAACATCATATTTTCGGTAAAAAGTTCAGATGCGCTCAAATATCTCTAAGACCGCTTAAGCTGCGTTTACAAATTTTGGTATATAAAAGTTTCTGGGCAAGTTAAATTAAATAATGACACTGTCATTGTCGACAGATTTTAAGTTTTGCTTCACAAGTAATATTTTTGTTATTTTAAATGAAATGTCCTAATTATTTTTACTGCAAAAAATGGAGCGTGCCAACTTTAGTAGAAATTTAAAATTTTAAAATTTACTCTTTACCAGTTACCTAGATATATCATTTCAATTTGGAATGCCCAAAAACCACTAAATACCAAATTTTGTAAGTGTAGTGCATCATATCTCGGCAAGTAATGAAGACAAAATTGAAAAAATTTAGAAAAAAAAATTGGTCGGTTTCAATAAAAGTAAGTGGGACATTTTTATAAAAACCCGAAAAAAAACGTGTAGCCTTAGCGGTATTAAAAATATTTAAAAGTTGTTGTACTTTTACTACCCCAGTATTTGTCAAACATTAATATAAAAATAATATAGAAAAAAATTATTACTTACTTTTTTTATCAGTTTTTAGTGGATTTTGCAAAAATAGTTAAAACTCTTTGTTTAACATATCTTTAGTTATAATAACTTAAACTTCAGTAAGCGAACAAGACGTTTTAGCATGTTAACACCTAGCCTAAGGCGACTATCAGAATTGAGTTTCCAATATGTTCCCATTTAGGTCGCTTCGTCTTACGCTTTACTTTGTATGTCTGAAATCTTTGTGGTTTATGACTTTAAGCAAGGTGTGTTACTTAACAATATAATTTTAGACGCTTACATACATTCTAACCATTAATATAGCTAATATAAACCCTAGAACTGTGTTAGAACATAAATTTAATTTTAAAATATACCGCATCAGCTAAGTCAAAAGATTTACTGGCAGTGCGTGGAATAAAGATAGTCTCGTGTGTGGAATACCAACAGGTAAAGAATAAATAAATAATTTTGGCATATAATTGCGTGCAACTTAAATGTAATTGTATAATGTATAAATATGTGTAATATTTTATTTAATGTATAATAATATTACAGTATCTATTGCTTTCTTTATTTGCAGATCCTTGTACCCTACTTAGTTATTAATAACTGAACTATTTTAGCGTAATACGACTTTTGTTCCGAAGTCCCTATCGCTCAAAGCACTGGGCTTCGTTCCCGCTTTGTTGTTGCTTTATGTACCTAAAACCGTTTTGAATTAGCTGATACCGTATATTATAAATACCTATCTTCGCGCCTTATAGATAAAATAAAAATAATAAGAAACTTAGGAAAGAAAAATAAACAAATAAAAAAAATACAGACGCAAAAAAAAACTTTAAATAATAAATAATAAAAGTTTTATAGTAATGTCGGTCAATAACATATGTGAAGGGTATAAACAAAATATTATTTGGCTCTTTTTAAGAATATATAAAAAAGCCAAAAAATATTTTGTTTAAATGTTTATTTTCAGAAAAGAAAATTAACTATAAAAATACGTACAGGTTGTTTAATTTTCAATGGCTTTACGGTATTTCTTAAAAACTGTGGGAAATATTAAAATCTAATTTAGGACTTCGATTTTTTCTTGGGCAAACAACTGTAGTTAAACCAGTATATGCTATTGCGTTTAAATTTGGAATTACAGGGTGACTTTCAGATTTTGGTTATTTTAAGAATTTTTAGTAACCCGTTTTTTTATTAAAGTTACGAAAAACTTTAGATTAGGTTAATTGCCCAGTTTTCTTGTAGAGTATTAGAGTGTTTTTAGTTCTTTTCATTAAAAGAACGAATTAAGAAGTATTGATTTTTAGTTTTGTCAGTGGCCTTTTATTAAAAAAGCCAAATTTATTAAATACAGAGTGTTTCGTAAGAAAAAACATAAGTTGGGTAACTTTCCTAAAATTTACAATATTAAAAACAACCTGAATTAAAGATATGTTCTATATTGGTTCGGCGGATTCATTTAAGAGATGGTAACAAATAATCCACAAAATAATCCGTCAAGATAAAATTAAATTAAAACAAAAAAAAATAAAATTTACTATTATTTAGGTTTAAAAATTAAATTTTTTTAGCTTTTTGTTAAGGAAATTGTATAAAACCTTTGACATTAAATGTCAAATATGTTTGTTCGGTTATAGTGTCATAGTGACGTACATAACTCGTTGCTGGTGTATTTATTATTTATAATACAAAAAAGTTATAAGTTAGTTGTTTTTGAGTTTTCCTGAAGAGACTTTAGTATGTAGCAAAGTTAATCATGTATTATTTAAATTAACAGATATTGATGCTACACATTTATCTTTATTTAATAATATGTATGCTCCTTCTTTAATTTTGCGTTTTTTAGAACAAGTTTTCTTTGCTTAAATACTTAAAGCATTCTAGTTTATTCTGTAATTGTTTTCAAATGCGTGTTGACAAATTTTATCTGGATCTGATGTTTTAGTGGCAGACTTGTCACCAAAACGTCGATTTTTAGTTTTTCATTTACAAATTTTTAAGTTCTTTGGATTTTTTGTTTTTTTTAATCTGACTTGGCGTGTACCCAAAAAATACTATCTATTAAAAACAACCTATTGCATCCCATTATTTTGCGGGAAAAACCACACAATTACCCTTTTAATTGTTTCTTTATAACTTTAATGGCAAACTATTTAAAGAAGAGTTGTAAAAATCACCATGTAACTCCTTTATAAATTGTAAGCCTAACTATTTTTAGTACAATTGTTTTTTAAAGTAAACAAAAACTAAATTTTTCAAATAATTTTGTGTTATTCCCCGCGGTTTTTTTTTTAGGAAATACTTCAAAAAATTAGAACAAAAACTTAACATCAATGTTTTGGTGGAAAGTGTGCCACTGGTGTAAATATTAAATTAAATAAAGTTTAAAATTTTAAAAATTTAGGGTGTAACGCAAAGGATATTCTGACAATTTTTAGGATTGGTATCTTAAGTGACTTTATAACTTATGTACATATTGTGGTCCAATAAGTTTGCAACAAATTTAAAATGTGTTTATTAATAAGTTGTCAGATATTTTATTTATTATAAAAGTTAGAGAATGGTGCAAAACTTTATTGGTAGTTGTTGGTGTAAATAAAAGTCTAAAGATATTCAGGGCAGGCCAAAAAATTAAAAATTATTTAAACATAATAAACATTTCTTTTGAAAAATATCATCAATATTTGTACGTAAGATGGGCAATTTTTACATATAAAAGATTAATATTATTAAAATATTTGGTTTAATGTAGACAGAGTGTCTCTTAAAGGTGTGTTAAAAATGCTACCACAAATTCCTTGGATTGAAATATAACGATCTAACGCAATTTACCTTAGTCAAGAAGTTAATCAATTTTTTTACAAAATTAGGTATTAAAAGGTTTTTAGAATGGGGAATCGAAATATGCTTATATTTTTGTCGTAACATGCAGAAGGAGCCACCTGCAGCCCTTTGCTTAGGTTTAAAGTGTCATAACTCTTTTCTGCCTCAGTATATTATAATTTTAGTGGGAAATTTTTATTCTTTAATACTTTTTGCACAAAAACGAATACCTAATAAATATTGCTACACGCAACCGTTTGTAAGATAATTTAGATTACACATTTTATTCCATAAAAAAGTTTTCCATTGCATTCCTTCATGCTTTATCTAGGCTACCCCGTAGTGTCCAAAAAGTATGTACCAAATGCTACCACAAATACTTTGGGCCAAAATACAACGATCTAATGTAATTTACCTTAGACGAAAGGTTGTCGGTTTGCGAGATACTGGGTATCAAATTTTTCATTCATTTTTTTTTTACATAGGCACCGTGTATCTCGCTAACGATCAACTTTTCCACAAAGGCCAATTGGGTTTAATCGATATATTTTGAAGTAAGAAAATTGTATTACTAATTTTTACAGACCTGAGAAACCTAAGTAGCCTACCTAAGGCATAAAGGAATGTAAAGGAATTCTTTTATATGGCATACAACGTTTAATCTAACATTTGTCAGAAATGGTTGCTCGTAGCAATATTTATCAAAAATACCTTTTTGTGCAAATAATTTAAAAGAATAAAAATTATTTACCAGCATCATAATATACGGAGGAAAGAGAAAGTAATGACCCTTTAAAAAAGCAAGCAGGTAGCTCCCTCTACATTTTACAGCAAAAATATAGGTAGCTTTAGATTTTTACTTTAAAAATCCCTTAATACTAAATTTTGTTAACAAATAATAAACAAAATATTTAAAAACAACTAAAATAAAATGGAAACTTTGACACCCTGTAAAAATAAAATCATAAAGATTTGTATATGAACAATTACGTACACATAATTTACACGCACCTAAACAAGAAATACAGGGGTGGGCATAAGTCATCTGGCAGCATTAAAATCAATTTTTGCGTCGGTTCCACCACCCTCAGGATTTATTTGTAGCAACGTGTCTGTTGGGAATTGTATGCTGCATCGACCTCAAGAGTGATCAATACCCATTTGTTGCTTGTTTAAGTCGTTATTTTCTAGTGATATGGCTTAAAACTTTCGAGTCAAATTTTCGTTACAACAGAGTATGTTTTTTTTTAAACAGTTTTATTGTTTTCATCGCTAATATAAAGCTATTAAAGAACGTTATACAGAAAGATGCCCTGACACACCTTTTCCAAATCACAATAACTTTGTTAAATTATCCAAGAAGTGTAAGAAGACCGGTAGTCTTTAAAATGCACCATGTCACCCATTTTGTTAAGTCCACCAAAAAACGTTATTTAAAGTGTATTAAGATGAAAGGTAAACATTTTGAACACCTATTGTAATTATTTTTGTAAAATTTTAAATAAACCCAACGTTTTGTAAAATTGTGTTTTGGTTTTTAAAATGCGTGCCACACCACTTAGATGTGCGCTAATTAATTTGTTTGCATTGGTTTTATTCGAAGTAACATGCTAGACGTGTGCTACCTGCTACTTGCTACTTGCCCCGCCACTTTAATGTGCGCTTTCTCTCGAACCACAAGTTAGTTAAAAATAATAAAACAATGTTCTGTCCACTTAGTCTTAATAGATACCGATCTAATTGCATATGAAACAATGCCAAACAAAATATTAGTTTTTAAAAATTATTTTAATAATACATGAGCCATCACCAAAAGGTTAATTTTTTTAAATATTGTTTTTAAAGTAACAATGGTAATTATTAAATAAAAAACAGCAAAGAACATGCATGATGTTTAAAATAGTAGGTTGGTAATAAATGTAGAAAACATAGTTTTTACATATAGGCGTAAAATTTCTGGTTTTTTAACTGTGCCTGTGCCAATTGAAAAAATAATTAATTTGATTTTTGCATTATATATACCCTATGTTATGGGTAATCAAAAAATTTTTCAAGCACATACACACTTTTCTAATGGAAAGTTTACAGCTTGACTTAATCAACTCATATTTTAATGTGCCGATGCACACAAGGTAAATATTTATCTTTCTTTGCGTACATGAGTTTATAATAGCTACAAATAAACTTGCATTACCTTTTCCAACATAGGTCCTTATTTGAAATTAAATGACGATTGTTTCTAGAGGCTTCTTTAGTCATGGCCAACTTAGACAAAGATTTAATTTTGACGATTTTTGACATAAAAATTAAAAATACCTATAAAGTGTCATCATTTTTAAGGAAAAAAGCGTTCTTTAAAAATTTTAAAAAAATGGCCGCCATAGGAAAAACGAAAGTTGATGGTATCTCAAAACAGAAACATCAAAGGACGTCGCACAATTAGCATTGCCAATGGCTTTTGGTTGAAATGTCCCCAAATTTTAATATCCTCTCTGATCAACATCTTAATGGAACTCATTTTGATCTGACCTGTAATTTCAAAGATATAGATTTTTAAGGTTGACAGTTTTAGATTTTTGCACCAAAAGTTTTCTTTTCCATCTTACCTATAAACTTTTATATACACCAAATTTGGAGTAGAGAATTAGGCTATTTAATTCTGTACAAAATATTTTCATATTACAGTTACGTCATTCTCAGTGGCGGCACAAAGACAAAAAATATAAAAAGACATTTCTAGAAAAAGGCAATTTTTCATATTTGGGATTAAAAACGAATAAACGGTTAAATATTTTTAATTTTTTGGTATGTAGTTTAGAAGTCTTTGGAGAAATAGTGATGCTAAGCTACATAGGTCAAAGCTAATCACGCTTTATGGGATACCGTAAACTTACGACGATAACCAATCCATTTTTTCAAAAACCACACATATTGATTAAACTCACACATGATAGGTTCTGGTTAGTAATTTAATTTAAGCTTGCAGATGATACATAACGATACATAAAAGATTTTATACAGTCTAGGTTAAGTTATATTTCGGTTGATAAGAATTATCTTTAATTTTATAAGAAATATTCTTAATTTAATATTTTTTAAATGCTTACTACGCCACTGGCCTGATTTAAATTTCCAAAAATAAAAAATAAGAACCTGTCTTATGCAAACCCAAATAAAATTCTTGGTTCAGAACCTATTACGTAGTGGGTGTAATTAAGATGTGTGGTTTAAAAAAAATAGATCAATTATTATCTACTTTTACGGCAACGCACAAAGCGTAACCAGCTTTGTCCTATGTAGCCTAGCCTCACTGTTTCTTTAGAGACTTTTAAACATCAAAACAAAAATTAAAAAATATGTAACCTTTTTTTTCTTGTGAATCGATAATATTGTGAAAAATTACTTTTTATTGATTTTTTTATTTTTATGTCTGAACCACCACTGAGAATGACGTAAGGTTAATATGAAAATATTTTGTAAAGAATATAATGACCTATTTCTTTACGTAATGTTTTTACAGATTTAAAAATTCCATTACAGTTGTCATCAAAACGGCATTAGATTGTACATTGAATGGCCCACAACTTTCATTTAACCATATTTCTATCTCTAATAGTTTCCTATATCCCTATACATTCCCTAACAATTTTGGACACACTGTATATTTAGGCAGATCGTTACCATATTACATTAACAGAAAAGGCCCTGAAACTGATCCCTGAGGCACATCCATTGTCACATTCTTATTACAAGACTTGCTATCCTTATATGTTACAAACATACTTCTACCAGAATTAAACAATTATTGTTAATAGAAAATCCTTGTTTACTGTATCAAATGCGTATGTTAGATCAAACAGCCAAAAAGAAGGTAAATCCTTATGTTCCTGACAGCTTTTAAGTCGTTTTGGTGTCCTGATTTAGGATGTAGGACGATAGGAATTTCAAGATTGTAATTGTATAGGAGAATTCGTATATCCAATAAAAAAACTTTTCTATTTAGTTTTTATATTATTAGATGCATCCTGAGCCATACACAATAACCCTTCAGGCGTTCTTGCCGATAACGTAATATACCAACCATTTCCTATATATTTAGGCAGATCGTAAACGTATACCATAAACAGAAAAGGCCCTATAAGTGATCCCTAAATACATAATCTATTGTCACATCCTTATTACACGATTTGCTATCTTTATATTTTACAAACATACTTCAATTAAAAATATACGAACTAATAATATCCAAAGCAGTTTCTTTTTTATAGAACTAAACAATTTAGTGGAAAATCCTTGTTTACTGTATCAAAAGCGGATGTTAGATCAAACAGCCAAAAAAGAAGGTATCTTGATGTTCCTGACAGCTTTTAGGTCATTTAAATGTGGAACGATAGAATTTTCAAGCTTCTAATTGTATAAAGGAATGCGCTTTGTATAAACACAAAAAAAACTTTTATATTTTTAAGTGTCTTTATTAATTTTCTTTTAACAAAAAAAATATTTGTTTCTTTTTTATAATACAGATTTTGCAAATCAATATTTTAATAAAGTTTTAACTTTTAAATATTATAAAGGGCTATTACGCCGTTGCAAAAATATAATAAAAATCGAGATTACCTAAAAAATACATTAATATTTTTTCATATAAAATAATTAATAAAATTTAAAAAAACTAACATAGATAAGGTTGCCACCCCTAAACATAGGTTTAAGATCTTCCGGTTGAAATTATTTTATAATAATCTTATTATAAAAGAGGTTTTTAACGAGGCGACAAAACTATAGAAAACTTTCCATTACAAATTTCTGATGATCTGGCTAAAAATGTAAAAATGACTGATGATTTGACGAGAGCAGGTTATTAAAACATTTATTAAATATCTTTATTTTGGAGAAAAGCCAAATATTTTAGAAAACAAATAAACTATACAAAGGGAGTCTTTATTTTTTCATGTTTGTGTAATAGTTTCTAAAAGCATTGGCATAAATACCTGTTTACCGCTTAAATTAATTGGGGTAAAATACAAAGATTCCAAAAAAGATCCTAATATTATGGCTGTAAAAAACAATATATAGCAAAAAATAATTAAATTTTATTACCAAAAAAATTTTTTCGCACAATTAATTTAATATAATGATGCTGTGAATTTAAACATAATTAATTTTCAAAGAAAGTTATAATATTGTTCGACCTTAAACCCTTGCAAAACTTAAATTTAAAGTTAATAACACTGTACATAAATTCTGTGACTGTATAAAACAAACAAGGTTTACAAAATTTTACCCATTTTCTGAGTATTATTTAAAATAATTTTAATTCATATATTAGTCATAAAATATTTACAACCTTACACGCAAAAATGGTTTTAAGCTTCATATTTTTAACATTTTGCCTCATAAATCCATGTTTTTGCAACAATAAAATTTCAAAATGCATTAAAGCTTTTTACAATAAATAATCCTTCATAACGTGTCAATATTTCAAAAATCAGGCTTTGTTTTTTTTCCTGTCTGACCATAATTTAAAATAAATGATCCACGAAAATAAGATGAGGTTTCAAGCCTAAAACAATTTTTTTTGGATTAACACGATATGATACATGTTAAGAGCACCTTATATGCATATTATATAAATAAGAATTATTGTAATTAATTATTCTATAAGTATTTTTATTTGCCGTTTTTATTTTGGATTATTCGGTTAAAGCAACTTTTTTTATATTGACGCAAATCCTCGAACCAATATTACAGTAAAATAATTATTAATATAAACGTTTTGTACGAATAAAAAGTGCTTTTCAACTGTTTTTACAGATTTAAAAGAAAATTACAAACAACACGAAGGCACAGGGCTAAATATTATCGGTACACTAATTCGCCAACCTCCACCAGCACTCAGCTAACTCCAAAATTCAATGAAAGTTTAGTATTTTGCGCCATTCACCAACTTGACAATAAACAAACACAAATCCCAAAAACCTTGCACCTCCAGTCATAATATTAACACTATAACGCACGAATAATTAAATAAACTGCTGCTTAATTCAACGGCAACTTAAATAAAATGCATTAACAAAATACGTTATCGATTTGTAGATTTTTTTTTATGAAAAAGATTTCCTATTTTTAACAAAAACTTTGTCAAGAGCGATATTTGACAAAAAAAGGCACAAGTTTATTTGATTTTTGATGTCTGCTTGATTTTTCAATATTTTTTTTATTATAATTAAATATATTTATTATATAATTAGTATATTTATTTTTTTAGATAAATTAAAATGTTCATAAGTACCCGTTTAAATGTAAGTAAATTAAATTTTGGTAAATCATAACTTCTTACAGTTTCCGTAAGCAGCAAATATTCTGTATTAAAGATTTTTACTGTTATTGTGTATCCAAAATCATGGCTTTTAAATTTGTACTTTTTTAGTTCAAATAAACCTGTCTTCTGACTTTTGATACACAGAGTTGTAAACTTTAAAAACATATACATTTTTTTATAATATCTGTGATAGCACTCTAAAATTTTGTACACCGCCACTAGACATTATGAGACAAGTTTTCATTATCTTATGTAAAATTAAAATTTTTAAATTAGGGTAACGTCACTTTTAAATTTCCTTTAGAATATACAGGAAGGCGCAAAATTTCAAAATAAAATTAATATCTTTTTAACCAGTAACTTAGAAAACAAACGCTAAAACACGTCAATGAATTTTAAATTGTACGCATTTTTTGGCAATTAAATAAAATATATTTTTTCAGCTTCTTAGCTTTTTTTTCAAATGCAAACCTATGTCGTGTATGGGCTTATTAAAAAGCTCGTAAAAATGGAATCTGACCTATGGTCAAGTTCCTTTTTTTAACCTAGGTATGTGGTTACCAGGCAATGAGAAAAACTCTTTTAAAAACAAAAAGTTGGAAATACCTACTTAGTGCTACCTACGGGTGAATTAACGTAACAGATGCTGAATGCCCTCCACTCTCTACTTAGCAGGCTCCTAGGCGATGGTAAAACCCGTCTACGGAATTTCGAATGGCCTTAGCCGGTATGTTATGTGATTCCACTCTTATTCAGTTTTTTAATCTTTAATATTGGTCGGCCTATTTTAATAAACCTTGTCTTTCAGATATCCCCAAAAAAATAATCTAATGGCGTTAAGTCTGGGGATCGTGGCGGTAATTCAATTATACCACGTCGTTCAATCCAGCGTCCTGCAAATATTTCATCGAGACATTTTCTGACGTTAATACCAAAATGTGTGGGAGCGCCGTCCTGTTAGAACTAAAGTGTTTCAGTGGGGGATATCTGAATCTGCTTCACTGGGAAACATAACAGCTAAAGCAGGCACTTATTCAAAGCGTAAGAAGTCTAAGTAGCGTGCTGCTGTAAGGTTTCCCTCAAAAAGTATGGCCCTAATATTCTGTTGTTGATGATGTTTGCCCATACATTTGCTTCTTGAGGACGCTACGTATGAGCTTTGCATATCCAGTGTTGGGTTTTTCTGACACCAGAATCGATAATTGTGCCTGTTAACTACTCCATTTAATTTTAGTGAAAACCCATTATTGTCGTCACATCGCCTAATTATTTCCTCACAAAATTGCAAACGCCTGTCATAGTCATCTTCCAAGAGCTCTTGGACAAGATATACCTTACATGGGTGATATTTTTCTGTTTTCGAAAACCTCCCAATAGTACGTCTAGACGCAGGATTGTTTTGAGCTAAGAAAACCGTTGACAAAAATGTGGAAATGTCAAACTTTTAGAATCTAGGTACTGGTGATCTTTAGCAATCGTTGAACAGTGTACATCACATTAATGCTGAATAGCACGACTTTTTACGACACAGGTATCTTTCCGGAAAGCTGGAAAGCTGCACGTGTTCAACCTATTCGCAAGAAAGGATCTAAATCCCTTCCATCTAACTATAGGCCAATTTCAATTCCCTTAGTTCTTTGTAAAGTAATGGAAAAATTAATTAATTCACACAATTCTTAGGTACTTAGAAAAAGTATGGATTTCGCCACAAAAGAGCTACAGCAGATCTTCTTTCCTTCGTATCACACTGTTGAAATAAGTCTCTTGAGTTTCTAGGTGAGTCCCAGATCGTTGCTCTTGATATATCCAAAGCTTTTGACCAGGTCTGGCATGCCGCACTTCCTAATAAACTTCCCTCCTATGGTCTTTCAACTAAACTCTGTACTTGGCTCTCTAGTTATCTATCTGATCGACGTATATCAGTTATTGTGGACGGCCATTCTTCAAGCTTTCACCAAGTAAATGTTGGGGTCCCTCAGGGCTCAGTTCTGGCACCAACATTGTTTCTTCTTCACATCAACGACCTTCTCTCGTCCACAACTAATCCCATTCATAGTTTCGCCAACGACAGTACCCTTCACTCCAGTTTTCAGGTTTCTAAACTCATCACTAAACCTGACTTGGAAAATAAACGCAGAGCGATGCATATTGGATTAAGCGCCAAAAATCTCGTCCATTTTAAAGCATCCAAAACACAATCGTGTTCCCTGTCGCGAAAAGAGTTATCAAATACTCATCTTCTACTTATGAGCGGCCAAGTTTTACAGAGAAGACACCTTCAATCTTGTGGGCGTCACATTTGAGAGTAACCTTAACTGGCATAAACACATTGTATCTATAGCCACGGCAGCTTCAAAACAGCTTGGATTTCTCTTTCGAGCCAAAAAGTATTTTCCGCTTCTAATTTATACACTTTATATGTGTCCCAAATCCGACCTCCCCTGCAATATTGTTCCCATATCTGGGGCATGGCTTCCCCACAACCCAAAGCATTCTTGATTCTATTCAAAGAAGAGCTATTCGTCTCATTAATGATCCTTCACTTACAGAAAGGCTTCCCTCTCTTGCCCATCGTCGGGGTGTGGGGGATTTATCGCTTTTTTATAGGTAGTTCCATGGCTGACGGTGCAACTGGACAGGCCCCGAACTTCTCACTTTGTTCGTTCTTTTATCCCTCGAGTTTCTAGATTGTGGAACCTGCTGCCCGCGGAGGTCTTCCCTTCCCCCCAAATCTTCAAGTATTTAAGTCCTGTGTCAACAAACTCCCTCTTACCTCGCTTAAGATTCCCATGATACGTTAGTATTTAGGCTTTAAGCCTTCGTGGTTTATCCAAAGGAAAAAAAAACCTTTATTTGTTTATTTGCAACGTGAATTCACTCGTAGATAGCAGTAAGTAGGTATTTCAAACTTTTTGTTTATAAAAGAGTTTTTTCTCATCTCCTGGTAAACATATTAGTTTAAAAAAAGAAAGGGTATGGTGTGATTCCATTTCACGACATAGGTTGCATTTGAAAAAAAAGTTTGGAGGGTTGAAGCTAAGGGGTTGAAAAAAAAATTATTGCCAAAAAATACGTACAATTTAAAATAAATTGACGTGTTGCAGCACACACTGTACGATTCGGTATATACAGTGTGTCCACGGATTGACTCCCAAAGAGAAAAAACTTTTTATTTGGAAGTTTTTCGAAAAATTTTATTCTTCATAAAAACTCCTGCTTGTGCTCAAACCTCCCGGGGACATGTTATTTTGAAAGATTTATATACCGGGTGTTCACAATTTGGGAAAATATGAAAAAAATTAAGAATAAAGCAACTTTAGACGGGAAGATACTATAAAAAGTAATAAGTAAAAGTTGTTGGGTTTGAAAAGTTATGCATCGATGCAAAATTTTGACGTAAGGCCTAAATGTACAGGGTCGGGCAAAAAATTGTACGCTTTATGAAATAGCATTCCCTGTAATTAACTTATTTTTTCTAATAAATAAAAATTCTATTTGTGAACAAAATTGCTTTGTAGAATTTATGTAATATACGAGGAATTTTCAAGAACTGAAAAGAATTATTATAAGAAAATATTCTGGTGAATTGATATTATCACTTTTTTAAAAATGCATTAAGATGTATACAAGAAAATCAATGCCTTATATTAAATTTATTAGGAAACGAATACGGAATAAAAATTATGTTAACCTAATATAAATAAAAAAAGAAAGTTATCAACAAAAAAACTATTCAAAGGTTTCTCCACCAACTTCCTCGCATAGTTGAGCTTTTTCAATGAAAGCTCTATAAGCGTTTCGTATCTCTCGCAATGGGATACCTTGAATTGCTTCTCTAATTCTGTTTTTCAAAATAGTGAGATCTGGTTCCAAATGACTAGCATACACTTTTTGGGTAAGGTAGCCCCATAGGTAAAAGTCCATTATTGTGAGGTCGGGACTCCTTGGCGGCCAAGGTATTGGTCCGTATCGTCCAATCCAGCGCTCGGGAAAATGCCGGTTCAACCATTCCCTCACAATTGCTGTAGAATGTGCGGGATGACCATCTTGTTGAAAATATGCAGTTTGCCTATGAACAAGGTTTAAACGATCCAAGAAAAATGTGTCTAGCATTTCCAAATAATTATGTTGGTTCATGTTTCCTTCAAAAAGTACGGCCCAATTATTCCGTTGTACGTAATCGCACACCAAACGTTGACCTTCTTGGAATACTGTCTTCTGCAGTGAATTCGAAAATGGGGATTGTCCGTGGACCAGTAACGTACGTTCTGAGAACTAGCCACTCCGTTAGTTGAGAAGGTAGCTTCATCAGAAAAAATAATATTATGAAAAAAGCTTCTATTTTCCAAGTATTTCTCACCAATCCATAAACAAAAATCAAGTCTTTTTGCATCATCATTTGGTTCTAATGTATGAACAAATTTTGGCTTATAAGCCCTAACCTTATTACCTTTAAAAATTACTTGCAAATAGGATTTACTAACATTCCCAATCTGTGTAGCTCGGGTCCTTAGCGATGTTTTTGGGAAACGTCTGACAGAATCCAGTGCAATAGCTGCCATAGCATTTTCTTCTTCAGTAACAGCAGATTTCTTCTTTTAATATTTAAAACGCTTCCAGTCCTTCTAAATTTCGAAACAACGGATTTAACTGTTTTATGGTCTATGGTAAGATTTGGCCATTTCTCGTTAAATTTTCTTTTTACGTACGAGTAAGAAGTGTTTTCTCCTAAACCATAACATTGGACAATAAACACTTTTTGTTCTAATGTTAGCATTTTGTTGTTCTTCTATCGATGTCACAAACTTAATAATATGACATTGACAATAATATAATTTCATTTGCGAGGAAACCATAGCTACTCTTTCCAGTTTCTATCGTAATAATAAAGGCAATTATCGGTTTTCAACCATCCCTCTTATAATAAAAACTTAATAAATTAATTAAATCCATAAACTAATTTTGCTCACAAACAAGAATTCATTTGTGCAGAAAAAAATTATTTACGGAAAATCCTGTTTCACAAAGCGTACAATTTTTTGCCCGACCCTGTACATTTAGGCCTTACGTCAAAATTTTGCATCGATGCATAACTTTTTAAACCCAACAACTTTTACTTATTACTTTTTATAGTATCTTCCCGCCTAAAGTTGCTTTATTCTTAATTTTTTTCATATTTTCCCAAATTGTGAACACCCGGTATATAAATCTTTCAAAATAACATGTCCCCGGGAGGTTTGAGCACAAGCAGGAGTTTTTATGAAGAATAAAATTTTTCGAAAAACTTCCAAATAAAAAGTTTTTTCTCTTTGGGAGTCAATCCGTGGACACACTGTATATTTAAGGTACATATTTTTAAGGTTAAAATAGGCATTTTCTTTCTATTATTTCAACTATGTTATAAAATGCACTGTCTTCAGGCTACAGCCATGCAAAATTGCGAACTTTTCAAAAACAAAACGTCAACAATGATAAACGCAAAAATGTAGAAAACTAACATAAAATTGGATTTTTGTAAGTAGTATAACTCTAGTCATTTTCGTAAAAATAATTTGCTGTCAGATATATAAAGATGTTAAAATAACATTGCTCTCGTCATTTGCGTTTATCCCTTTTAATTGCCTAAAATAACAAGACTGCAAATATTCATGACTTTTGATGGAGCAATGTCGCTACAGTTTAAACATTGGTTTAAACTGTAATTGATATTTTTCTACGCACCCTTTAGTGGCTATAGCTTAAAGACAGCGCATTATAGGACACATGCTTATAAAAAGGTCATATTTTAACCTCAAGAATACGCTCTGAAAAAATAAAGTATTAAATTCAAAAACAAGAAGTGCGTGTAACAAATGACTTAAAGATGTTTCTTTATAAAGGAATATATTATCAAAGTTTAGTATACAGTGTGTTCCAGGATGAGTGTTAAAAGAGAACAAATGGACAAACAATTTTTGAATTTCAAAACAAAATTTTGTTAAAACTGGTCGCATGGTCCAAAACTAATAAATGCAATGCATTTTACTCCAATTGGTATTAAACAGGGAGAGTGATAACTAAAAATATAAAAAATACTACAAGACAACTACAAGAACTAACTACTTTTAGTTTTAAAAATGAAACAAAATTGTATAGATAAATATTGTAGAGAATTAAATTTTATGTCAAAATTTAAAATTTTAATTTTTAACATTACGCATTACAACTTAAATAATAATGGGCAAAAAGGAGAAAAATTTAAAAGAAAATTAAATAATTTTAAATATTTTTTAAAAATTCGATGCCTAAGCCAAGTATTTTAGTAACTGTTAATGCATAATGTAAAAACTTGACAAAAATATGTTTTTAATTTTTTAACTTTAAATTTTGACATAAAGTTTGATTCTTTACAACATGTACTTATAAAATTTTGTTCTATTTTAAGAAATAAAGGTACTCTACTTTTGGTCATTTTTCGTATTTTTAGTTATAACTCGCCCTGTGTATTACCAATCGATGTAAAATTTTGTATTTATAAGTTTTGAACTATGCGACCAGTTGCCACAAAAGACGTTTAAAAATTTAAAAATTTTTGGTTCATTTGTCCTCTCGTTACACCTATCCTGGAACACACTGTACAACACCCTTTTAAAAACAGAATTAAAATGTACAGCGGGATGAGGGCAAGCAAGTAAAAACCACTCTCGTATTTATCTCAACGTTTCGTGGCTGAATAGCCACTTTATCAACAACATATAATTAAAAAAGGTCACATTACAAAGCTATTTAGTTAAATTTACCTAATATTTTACGCTTTTAAGAAAAATTTTAAAAATAAATTCTGTCTGACAGGCAAGGTGAAGGAATAACTACCAATTTGTCAAAACTTACCAATTTGTCAAAACTTATGAATGTCAGCAAATAAATAGTAGTGACAATTCTTTCAAGTGCAAAAGTATTTTCACAAAAACAAAATTATTAAAAAATAAAAAAAAACATTTTAAAGCTAAAAAAAAAAGTAGGTAATTTTCTAGAAAATGGGAGCAACTCGATTTTGACGAAATTTGCGGTATACGGGGTTTTGGGGCGCTGATCACAGGTCTGAGAATTATTTGGCGGAAACGTTTCGTTCTCGAGATATCCATCATCAAATTTCAAATTTGAACTAAGCTTATTTTCACTATATTCCCCCTTCTTTTTGCACACAATTCTTGATTTAAAGCTAAAGTGTCACTATTATTTGATTTTCACCTTTTAAAACCCCGTTTTTCTACGTTTTTTACATTATTTTTTGCATTAAGCTGCATAGCTATACTTTGAATCATTTAATCCCAGTTTGCCATGAAGCCCTATGTGTATGTATGGTTGCCGGATTATCAAAGAAAAGCCACGCAATTTAATTCAAAAATAATGTAAATATGAAAAACGAGGTTCGATGGCATATTTTTAACTTTTAAATTCCCAGAGTGGCTGTGCAAGAGTATAATTGAGTAAGGTTAGTTCAAATATCAACTTTGATGATGGATGTCTCGAAACCATTCGCCAAATAATTCTTTCGAATTCGTGATCAGCGCACCCGTATCTTTCGTCAAAGAATCAGAGTTGCTCCCATTTTCTAAGTACCAAAGAAATATAATGTTCAATTGTGAGTTCGAGCTCGAAGCCTGTGCTATACAGACCTTTTGAACTTTACTAGGTCTTAGATAAAGGATGAATAGATGCAATGACAAACTTTTGCATGGAATATAATGTTTAATCTAAAATACCTAAAAAACGGTTGTTTTGTGACGATATTTAATAGGTATCCTTTTTTATGCACAAAAATATGGAAAAATAAAAATTTGATACTAGTTATAATATATCGAGGCAAAAAAGTTACAACACTTTGAACCTAACCAAAGGACTGCAGGGAGCTTCTTCATTTTACGACAAAAACATTAGCATATTTCGATTTGTTACTCTGAAAAACCTTTAAACTGCATTTTGTGGAAAATGCCTTATATTAACCCTTAAATGGCAACATAAACTTTTTCATACATAAACGACAACAGGGGTCGCATACAACCCTATAAAGAATTACTGGTATTTTAAACAGCTTAAAACCTATCCTTTTTTTTGTTGGTTGTTTTGTAATTTTACCAATATTTTCTTTCAGAAAAATGAAATTAATTTTTGCACATCTTTGTTTGATTCCCATAATTATTCTTTAAATCTTGTGCTTTTGAAAAGTGAATTTTATCTCTACATATTTTTTTGGTTGAATTAGTAACAGTTTTATGCAGCATGTTGTCGTCAAAATAAAATTTCCAAGCTTCCTACTCAGTTTTTGTTCTTTTAGGTTTGGAAAGATACAGAATCAATTTTTTTCCTATCCGTGTATATTAAAAAAAGGTGTAGAGTGCCATTTGTAACCACACACTTTTATTAATTACTTCGTTGTAGATGTGCTAAAAGTCGCCGCGATTCATTTTTAGTTGGTTCGTACACGACTGCCTCCACTTTTTTCTTACTATTCTTCAAATTAACTTCTAATATGACTTAAATCATAACATTGTCAATAATCTTATTACTTTCTTTATGTCGGCTTTCAATCTTTTTTAATTTTATTTTTACCTTCAATGTTCTCTTTCAATAGACATGTTTTTTTATTACGCAAACAACAACAGGGGTGGCCGGCGACTCCAAACACCTTCAACTCGGGCAATAAACTTTTAAGGCATACGTAATTTGCTGTGGTAATAGTAACAGTCAAGCTTCAAAGGTAGGTGTAGCAGCACGAATAAAATACAACTTCTGCAAGAACAATGTCTAAAATATTATTCGGTGAGGTCACGGGCGACCCCGTGTTGTCGATAAAGAGTTAAATAAAATATTTAAAGATATCTAGATCAAAATAAAAACTTTAGGGCCCCGTATCTTGGAAACGAACAACTTTTTGACTATGGTAAATTGTACGGACCATTTTGAGACACCCTGTTTATATCATCATAAAGTAACATACCTACGGATAAGAGAAACCATGGCATGCTAAAATTTTCGTACCGCTTTTGCGGCGATTTTTGTGCAATTTAGCTGAGAGACCACTGTGATTGTGTAGTGATTTGTGAAATGATGTCATTGGTGTCCAACTTGTGTGCTCGCTCGCCCGTTCACTCGCAAAATGCCTTGTAATGAGTTGCGACGTTAGTTGTTTTGTTGGTCGTGCTTCTTTGGATTACTTGCTCTAGTTCGTTTACCATGGCTATAACGAATCTGGATAGGCCCCATTTATCAGGTGAGTTGTTTCGTTATGTTCTTTGCAGACTGCTGATTCGACTCTTTGATTGTGCAGGTGGCTAAAGGTACTGAAGTTTGGCTCGACAGGCAGGTGTACCCCATCATCGTTTTTCGCTCTGTATACACTGCAGTGCTTACTATGGTTTGGCTTTGGATCTACTCCTGGAGGCTACAGTATTATTGGCGTGGAAACGTTTTCCACTACATGAAACAAAAGAACAAAGTGTGAGTATGTGCTATTATATTTAGCTAAATATTAATATAAATGTAAACTTATTAAAACTTTTATTAATATAAATATTATATTTCAAGACTGCGTAAAAAAGATAAAAAAACAATAGAGCATACAAGGCTTATTTTCCTTATTTTTGTGGGTATGCATCTAGTTACATGTTATATATAAAAAAAAATATGTTTTATTATTATAATAACTATTCAGTATGTAGATGTGCAGAATTTTAAAGATCTTGTTTATAATATTTTCTTTTTAAAGATCAAAATAAATTTAAAAGCATACATCTTATTCAATAGATCAATATGCAATGCAGATATGCAAATACTTAAATGATTGGTATATAATTTTTTTCTCTAAATATTAATTTGTTAACTTGTAAAAACAATATATATTTTGAGATCACAAATAAAAGCAAAAAAAATGTCTCATGTAAAAAAAATGTTTTTTAACTTATTTGGCACTATTATTAGTGCTAATTTATGTAGGATTTTAACAACCTTCCTGTCCAGTTATATGCCTCTATCTCCTACCTACATATTTAAATATTTATGTTTGTTACAAGTTATATTTTAATTCAATTAAGCATTTTTTAATACAAGTAGATGACCCCAGCATCTAAATATTAAAGTATTTTAAAATCTAGTGTTGTTTCAATTTACAATGATATTTTTCCTATAATCGTTTTACGCACTACGATTTAGGCTTAAATAACAAAGTAAAAAGGAAGCACTAGAGGGATCCCAAGGGGTAAATATATTTTATCATTGTCATATCATTTCATATATATAACTTTTCTCTTGATAGAGCTAAAATTAGGGACATTTAGGCATAAATAAATGCCCCTACAGCAATTACATATAATAATTATTATTTAAAACTTATTTTATTTCGATACATTCTACTTCAGTTTGTATTTTTCTCCAGGAGATAGGGACAGGAGGCTACTTGCTTCTATGCTATATCTTAGGGTACAATTATCCCTAGTAAAATTTGATAGTTCTATGCTTTCATTTGGTTCTGTCTGCTTAGAATTTTTATTAAATGCACTATTTCTATTTTTATTGAATTGATTTTTATTTTTAGATTCAAAATAATAAAAATAAATGAAGCGAACCATCAAGTATGGGACAAAGATAATTAAACAACTGTAAATGAGTCCTAAAAGAGCATCATGAGGTATATTGGGAGTTGGTGTTTGGCCTTGTACACTAGGAATAATGGGAGCTGCCACTGCCATTCGATGGTAGTTACATAGTAGATAAGCTACGAGGAGTGAAAGAATGATGTTCCAAGTTAAAAATAGTGTATAATTGTGACTTCCGTAAGTGTAGCTATAAGAATTTGTTGGGATAGACTGTCCTATAGAATCTAAAATATTTTTAATGGTAGTGCTAGTTGAAGTTAAATTTAAATGGGATATGTTAAGAGTCCAGTTTATGTTTAAACACTCTGTAATATTTTTGTAGGTGGGCGAAATATTCGTTGTACCAAAAAGAAGCAGGTCCCTCAAGGAAATTTCCCAGATAAGATATTTTGAAAGCATCAGCCCAACCGTTGCACACTGCTGTACGCTCGTATTTTGTTAAGAAAGTAACTGGAGAGTCTAAACTAGGGTTGAAATATGGAGGTTGTATAAATTTAGGGGTAGTTGGCGTTTTGGTTTCTGCCAGTGGGTTTTCCAGTGTAGTGTTTGCCATTTTTGTAATATTTATTACTGAGTTTGTAACTATGTTTTGATATGCAGGGACAGTTGTGTTTTGTGTTTTTGGTTTTTGTGTAGTCTGAACAGATTTATGTGTGACTTGTGTTGGTGTTGTTTGTGTAAGTGTATGTCTTAAGTTAACTTGTATATTATTTTTTCAGTGTTTTCTATGTTTTTTAAATTTGAATCTAGTTCGCCTGAACTTTTTGAGGTTCTTTATGAGAAACTCCTATTTCAAAGACAAATTTATCTTTTTCTGTAGGTGTAGAGGTAGGTGTTGCGTGTGGTGTTGTGTTAGAGGTTTTACTAGAAGTACCCTGTATATCAAAAACATGTTTTTTATTTACTTTTACTATTAGGGCTTCTGCTAAGAGATGCCCTTGGTGCAAATGGGTTTATATCTTTGATGATTTGGAGTAAAATTTTCAAAATCTGGAATATCTACCCTTAAAGCTTCCCCTTTTTATGATTACTCCTAGTTACTCTTTTGTCGGACATTAAGATTAAACTATTTTTGGTTATTTCCTTGAAGGGTCATTGCTTATGTTAATTTTTATTAAGAAAAAAATTAGATGTTGCTATATTTACCAATCCTATTTCTCATTTAAATCTAATTAATTATAATTTATTATTTGTTTTATTAAATAAATGATGCGCTTAGTAAGATGATTTATCTATCTAAAAGTTTATTGAGTGAAAAAAGTAGTTAAATTCGTAGTTAAATAAAGTAAAAAACTTGAGGAATTATCTATTATTTTAAAATAAAATATTTATTATCTTTATAAAAATGTTTGCGTACCCTTACATAATATGAAACTTATTGATTTGCAGCCCTATATAAATTAAAATACAAATCGTGACGCGTAGAACATGGTACTGCCAATGTCAATAATTATGTAAAAACTGATAAAATATATATATATATATATATATATATATAAATATATATATATATATATATATATATATATATATATATATATATATATATGCCAAACTCATAAAATATCTAAATGCTAAACCAATAAAATAAATGGCGCGCTCGTGGCTGCTCCTGTTGTATCGGCGCAAGCGTCGATCTCCGGAGTTAAGCAGTGAAGTGCGCGCCCATAACTTGGATGGGTGACCGGCGGCACACGGTGTTCTGCTCGGGGATGCGGACCGAGCAACAACCATCCAAGTTATGGAATGAATGGTGTGTGAATGGGAAGGAGTAGGGGTCAAGGCCTTCAGGCTGCAGTGCACCACCTAGGGGGCGGTCGTCGGCCTAGGTGGGATGACCCCGAATGGGCGAAAAAAATAAATACAATTTTAAATATGCTACCACACTAAACATCTTGAGAAAAAAGTAAATAAATTTTGCATAAAAAATTATGAAAAATGTTTAGGATTTAAGTAATTTTTTTTTAAAGAATAATAAATCAAAAATTAAATTAACTGAATTTAGAGATCGTAAAACACGGCGCCTCCACCAAACTTGTCACACCCTGGTTTTGGGGTGTAACTAGGGATGTAGCTCAAGTTTAAATAAAAGATGTAAAGTTAAATAATCACCTAAATTTATTTATTAACATATTGAGATTTAGTTTATATTACATACGTTCAGTGATGGTAGCACATTTTAGAAATATAAAAATAAATTACAATACTTACATTAAAGTTGCAGTAGCCGGAGGGACCCCAACAATCAGTATATCGAACATCGCTTGTTAATCTCGACCGCGCGCGTTACTTGTCGATACCGAATTGATTCAAACTATTTCGCGATTTACGGTGTTTGGCAATTCTGCAGATTTGGCGATTTTTACATATCCTGTGAGACAATAAGTTTATGAACTTCTAAAACCGCCAAAAGTGCAGAATAAGTAAACTTTGTTTAATTTTGATATTTTACGCGAATCAAGGGGTTTGGTGAACTCCCTAGATTGCTTACTTGTAAGAATAGTTAAATTTGTTTAATTTTGAAGAATATTAATTATAAAGAATTAGTCTGCTGGAAAATGATATTTTTAAGTGAATAAACTTTTATGAAAAAATTAGAAATTATTAAATTTATTTGTAACCAAAAATAATTGTTCCTTTACAGTATTGTTAAATAAATTGTTTAAAGAATTATTATCCCTTCATTTAATAGTTTCACTTTTTTCGAGAAATTTTCTCCATAAATTACATTCGTGCATCAAAATAATTAGAAAATTTAATATAAAGTGTATTGCCTTTTAAAAACTACCCTCGTTCATTTTAAAATTTTAGCGAAAGAGCCCTTCTTCTTCGGAGTCGGGCTCTTTCGCCAAAATATGAAATTGAACTGTAGTAAATTTTAGGCAATACGCTTTCAGCAAAATTATTTCCAATTTTGATGCACTTGTGTACTAACCCCTATAATATTAAGTACAAAATGCAAAAATTAAATGCATTAGATCCTATTTATGCAATTCATCATAATCAAATTTTAACGCGTCTTAGGGCTCTAGAGCCGTAGTTAGACTTTTCGGGCATGGAACTGTTTCACTGAATAACCCCTAACAGTTTGATTTCATAGGTTTAAAACACCCGTATGATGTGAATATACAGTGTGGTCCATTAGGTGTGCAACAAGTGGAAAACTTGTTTTTTGCTATTTTTTATATTTTTTTCCTTAGAAAAGTTGGTTCCTGGTCCTAAAATGTATTAGCAGTATAAGCGTTATTAAAAGTTAAAGGATATGTGAAGCATGTTAAAAAGTCTAATCTTTAAGAGTAAAGTAACCCTATTTCTAAAAATACAACAAAATATCAAAAGAAAGTTGTTTAGATTAAAAGTTATGTTTAAATACCAAGCCATGGCCTTCTACCCAGATTTTTATTTTTTTTATATTTTGAATTTACCCTGTACAATATTAGGTTTTATTATTTTGATTTATTATTTCCTGAAAGCAGTTCCAAATAACCGATATTTTGGCAAATTTATTTAAATTAAATCGAATTTGTAAAATTGAATTAAATTTATATATTTTTTATCTAACCACCAACTTTAAATTTGTTGCAAAAATATTTTACAGAGCCCTAGAAATTTACAAATATGCTTCTTAATAAAGCTAACTTACTATACCTAAATGATAATCAGAGCAAAAAAAAATCGAATAAATCAAAAAAATGTATTCGTCAAATACTGAAAAAGTTTTTGAATACAGAATACCGAATACTATATATGTACTATATATACACACATTTATTTAAATGCTATTCAAATTCCGGCCCAATGTATTCTAAATACTATTTAGAATACTGAGTATTCAAATACGACCCAAATCTGATAATAAAGTATATGTAATAATTCCTTATTTACCGGACAAACATTTTAATTTTAAGAGCCATTTTTACAAAGTACAATTTTATTGTGTAAAAAGCATGGGATAATTTACTGTTTAACTTAATTAGTACATACAGAGTAGCACAAAAAGTCTATTCTATTCTATTCTATTCTATTCTACTATATTCTATTCTATTCTATTCTATTCTATTCTATTCTATTCTATTCTATTCTATTCTATTCTATTCTATTCTATTCTATTACAGTATTTAAAACAAATTAAATATTATCAAAAATATATATATATTTTTTTAAATTTGACACCCTGTACCCCAAATATTATCAACTTTTGTACGCAGGTAAATTTAGTTAAATCGCATTGTTTTAACTTTACAATTTACACGATAAATTTTAACTCATTACTTAGGGACCACCTTGTATACCATTAAAAAAAATGTTTACTTTGTACAATAAAAAACAAAAAGTTAGGGAGGGGTGTAAATTTATACCTTGACACACAGTATTTGAGGAAAAAGTAGCATGGTTCAAACATATTAAGAATTAAATTTTACTCCGATTAATAGTAACTAAACTATAAAAAATAAGTTAGAATTAAGTACTAGTATTCTTACAAATAGAACAAACATGTAAAAGAAAATATTGTAAGGAGATAAATTTTATGTCAATATTTAAAGTTTAATTTAAGTAATTAATATGTTTACGTATTAATACTCAAAATACTTAATAGGAGAAAACGACGTCAAAAAATATTCATGTTTTATTTTTCTTACTCTCTTGTAACCTGTGTTTTGGTTTTAATACGTAATTAAAAGAAATTAACAAATCATATATTTTTCTCCAGTTCTTTTTATTTTATATATCTAGTTTCCTTGCTTTAAAAATAACAGTTTCTTTTTACTTTTGGACATTTTTTACATTTTTAGTTATAACTCGCCTTCTATAATGTTAATAAAAGTAAAATTTTGCATTTGCTAGTTGTGGAGATGCGACCAATTTTCCCAAAATACCGATTTAACGGTTAATATTTATTTTATTAATTTGTCCTTTTGTAATACCTATCCTGGGACACACCGTATAGTTGTTCAAAATAAAAGAATTAAAATAAAACCTTTTTGGAACATAAGTATGCGTCAGTTTGTATGAACAAACTCGGTTCCTGCCCCTTAGTAAAAGTATTTTTAGATAAAAAATATATTTTTTTAAATCAAAATTTGGTGGCAAGCTTTAAATAAAGCTCTTCTGGGAACAAGGCACCCGTCTGAATACATCCTGGCAAGTCTATTGAAGTAATACTATCTCCCGAAGACATTCATTCATATGGATTTGCGCCCTGGATAAAGTCTATTGAATTGTCGCCTAATACATATTATTTCAACCTGAAAGGCGTCTTTGTCGCCTGCCAGGAAATGTATCTCCTTTAACTTGTTCAACGTAATTAATATAAACTTACTGGATAAGTTGAGGACCGGGTGAACTGGAATAATTTAAATATTACTTTTAGGATAAAGTTTACAAGCATGTGAAGTTTAATTAGAAATTTATGGCATAGCTATTTTTAAGTTAAACAGGATGGTCATTATTATTTAAACCTAATCTGGGTATAGGATTTCTCTGTAAAAAAAAGCAATCTAAATTTAAAATGAGTTATTTGTTTTCATGTATCTTTCACTTTTAATTATTCATTTGTTGTTATGTAAGTACTTCAACATCTACATTTTAAAAATTAAGTGTCTTTGTTTTATTTAATTTTAAAAAAGTAAATAGACTTTTTAAAATTAAATTTATATACAACGTCTAAGGTGGGTGTGGCTAATAAGGCCTGTGTGGTAATAAGGCCTAATTAACAAAAAATCCAATTTAAAATAATCAGTGCTTCTTAAGACCTTATTCAAATGTAGACAACACTCACAGAGGGTGATTAAGATCAAAGGCAGCATCACATCATTCATCAATTTTAGGCGATTAACCTATTATAAAACGGTATTTACCAATGCGTTGTGTTGATGTTCAATCCATGTGTTAGACGCTGAAGCTGTCAACAATAATAATTGTTACCGCGGATAAAACCGTGGAAAATCTTTATGTGATGGTATACGAATGCTATTTTGTAGTCCCATAAGCACGGACAATCTATTCGAATAAAGTACCGCAACTTTTAAATATCTTTAAAACCGCTAAAGCTACGTTTACCAAATTTGGTATCTTAGGTTTTTGGGCATGTGGAATTAAGTAGTGATATCGGCACTGTTGCCAGATTTCTACGTTTTGTGCTACACGTATTATTTCCATTATTTTCAGTTTTTAAATGAAATGCCCCATTTATTTTATTGCATTAAATTGGGCAGAATCAAATTTGATAAGTTCCTTAATTTTAAAATTCTGTCACAATTAGTTGTTAGAGATAGATACATACTTTCAACAAAAGTAATTTAGAACCTAAATTTCTTTAAAACTGCTAAACTATAAAATTTGGTGTTTAGGTGTTTTTTTTTTGTGGCATACCTAATTGATCCGTGATATCACCCTTGTTGCCAAATATTATTAAATTGCGGTATTGTCACTTTTTGGTAACTAGTAAAAAATAAATTTTGAAAATTTGAAACTTACTAAAGTTGGTACTCTCCTTTTATTACCAATTAAGATAAGTAGGGCATTTCATTTAAAATACCAAAGCATTACATGTAGCGCAAAACTGGAAAATCTGGCAACAATGACAGTATCACTGTTCAATTTTACTTGCCCAGAAACACTTTAGTGCCAAAATTTGTAAATGCTGCGCGGTGCAAATATATTATTTAATTTTCTCCCCATACCTTTTAGATACCAAATTTGAAAAATCTGCTTTAGCAGTTTTTTAAGATCTTTTAAGTTTTCATTATTTTTCCCCTTACCCAGTACCTCTTTTTAAATCTGTTGATCCCTGTTTAGAGTGCTTACTATTAACTTTTGCCATTTTATGGAGATGCTGCTACAAAATAACAAAAAAGCAAATACTGATGCCAGTTGTACAACTACTTTGTACTTGCTGGCGCATAGATGTTTGGCGCGACTTACTAGCACCAGTTAATTTGTAATGTTTCTTTCATGTGCAAATAAACTGGCGCTAATCCGCATGTAAACTAGTCTTTATAGTCGCTTGTTATCTTGGTTGCTGTCAGTAGTGGGACGCCATGTACAGTGATGCGTAGTTGTGCAGCACAAATATTATTGTGACAACTTAATCATAAATATATTTAGTAATATAACTCTTAAATTATAAATTTTGCAGTAATAGTTTTGTATTAATATTTGTTTTTAAGACATTTTATGTTTATAAAATGTATAATGGAACAAATATGGTTTATTTACTTTTTCATTAGACACGTTGTTGGCGGTTATTAGGGTCTACCAGATTTAATCATAGGCCTTAACCCTCCTTTTTTATCAAAATTGTTTTGTTTTACAATAAAATTTTTTTACAACGTTAAGAAATAAAATAAGTGATTTGAAGTATGTGCCCATTTAAATATCGTTATTGTTTGTAACTACAACCACATTGTCATTGAAATAAGCATTGTGGTTAAAAACTGATTTCGATTCAGTAAAGGTACACTGAACCTATATAAAGCTGCTAAAAATAAAAGGTTAAAAAATAAAATTGGTTAAAAAAATGAAAGATACTTTCTTACTGAGGACTAGAAAACCGATGTTCTAACAGAATTGTAAAGTTTGCTGAAATAGGATTTTACCACGGATTATACGACGCTTAGTTTAAAAAGGATCCCGCACTAATTACATTGAAAACCGGCATCTCTAAAATTCTTTAAGATTCTAGTATGTTAGATTCCTATCCCCACTGTTATTATTTTTATAAAAATTTGGAGGGGTCACCGGTGATATTTTGGATTTAGGGCTACCCAAAGTGACGTTAGCGAAAAATATTAAAAGGTACATTATATTACATTTCCTAAAATATATTTCTGCTAAACAGAAATAAAAAATTTAAACTTATGCTATTTAGTAAAAAATACATATTTTTAAACAAATTATATTGTGTTATAAGGTTTTCAGGCCCAGAAAGTATCTACAGGGTGGTCCAAATTATACCGCAGGATCAATCTTCCAACTAAAGCAGATTTTAAATAATTTAAACAATTAAAATAATTTTCATGCAGTTTCAGTTATATTTTTTACTGCTTTTTAGCGTTTTAATAAGTTTAGGTTTTTGAAACGTTCCTATAGGGTGTGCCAAACAAATTAAAATTAATGCTACCTACAACTAACTATTTATTTCAGCTTAATTAACCGGCTAAAACATTAATAACATATTTAAATATATTTTTTTATGTAACTGTTATATAAAGGCAACTACAGGGTGATTCAAAAATAAGAAAAGTGACTTATATGTACAGGGTATTTAAAAGGAAATCAAAATAAAATTAAAATTACTTATTTTTATTATACTCAAGGCAACGTTTATGTGCTATTCACTTAAAATTAAAACAAAACTCTAACGGTATCTTATTTTTACCAAAAAAATTTGCATCTAATTAGGAGTAATGTGGGTATTTAAGTTCAAATCAATACCTGAAATTAGATACCTACCAAGACTATGAATGATTGGTTTTGTTGCATTTAGTTGGAAATTGCGCATCAGCAAAAATAAAATATTAATCATAATAATAAAACAAAATTAATTATTATTAAATAACCATTATTTTTGTATATTTTTAAAAATTATTTTAAAAGAAGTGGTTATTTAAGGCTAGATGTTAAGTCGTAATTCTCAACTATATTACACCAAATTGCTTACGGCTTCAACTAAATATCTTCTTACTATCAATATTTTTGGAATTATGGAACATCCATTTGGTTTTCGGGCCTGTAATGTTCATTTAAAACACTATCCAGCAAAGTCAAAAACTGGTCTTACCGCAAAAACGTATAAAGTACCAAAACCAGAAGAAAAAAAAATCGATGTAAAAACTGCAAAAAATTAATTCAATAATGTAATAATAATATTTATATTATAAAAGATGTAACAAACCAATCAGTCCTAGTCTTTGTAGGTCTCTAGTTTCAGGTATTAATTTGATCTTAAATACACACAATATTAGGTGCAAGATATTTTTGTTATGATACCCCTATAGTTTCGTTTTAATTTTTAATGAGTAGCACATAAAAGTTGTGTTGGGTGTGATAAAAATAAGTAATTTTAATTTTATTTTGATGGAAAAACGATTTTAATGATACCTTTAATTTAATTTATTTTTGAATCCTCCGTACATATAAATTACATATCTAATTTTTGAATCACCCTGTAGTTGCCTTTATACAATAGTTACCTAAAAAGATATTTTAATATTTTATTTATGTTTTAGCGGGTAAAATACGCTGAAATAAATAGTTCGTTGTAAGTAGCATTAAGTTTAATTTTTGTTTGGCACACCCTGTAGGGCCGTTTTAAAAACCTAAACTTTCCAAACTTAGTTAAAGGCCAAAAAAGCAATAAAACATTTAACTTAAACTGTATGATAATCTTTTAATTGTTTCAAATAATTTAAAATCTGCTTTAATTGGCACGTTTTATCTGTGATATAATTTGGACCACCCTGTAGATACTTTCTGGGCCAGAAAATCTTAAATGTATTTTTAACCAATTACTACAAGTTTGATTCTTAAATTTTGTTTAACAAAAATATATTTTAGGAAATGTATTATAATGTACCTTTTAATATTTTTTGGTGACGTTACTTTGGGCAGACCTAAATTCAAAATATTACCGGTGACCCTCCCAAATTAAAAAAATATATTAACAGTAGGGATAGGACTCTAACATACTAGAATTTCACAGATGTTGGTTTTTAATGTAATTAATGCAAGGTCATTTTGCGAGAATATCATCAACCATAGCTTTAACTAACAGGCTTTTTTCGGTGATAAATACTGATTTAAGCTATTGATAAAAAGATATTTAAAATTATTCAAACTCAAAGCTAATTTTTTGAACTTGGCCAAAAAAAATCCTATACAGGGTGTTTCTTAATTGCGGTAAAACAATTTAGTGGCGTCTCCCTGAGCCAAGTTTATAAAAAAGTTCATATAAACACGGGTCCCCAAATTTTTTGTTCTCAAGATACAGGGTGTCAAAATAAAAAAAAAATAAACTAAACATTTTTAAAACACTTTTTTAGTAAAATATGTTGCACTAGATATAAATGCTATTTAATTACATATTTCTTGTTGTTGGTACATAGTTGCCTATAAAAAGGTAGAACACTTTTAACACAATTTAAAAAAAGTCCCAATGTTACTTGTATGATCCTGGAATATGCAGTTTAGCTGATTTTATTTTATTTTTTCTGTAAAATTATATTATACCCTTATTACCTACTATAGTATAATAAGGCCCATTGACAAGGTTTTTAAAAAGGTTAGTTTTGTTCTTTTGTACAGCAATTCTTGAATTTTTTTGTTTATATTTTATAGTAATTAGTATATAGATTGGATTCACAACAAAATTTTTTAAACTTAATATACAGTTTTTATTTTATTTCAAATCTTCCTGAGCTAGACCTTATTAGCCGTACCTACCGTAAGTATGCTTATAATAATTATTAAAGTTGCAATTTGGCAACTCAAATATGTAATAGACGTGGGAAACTGCCTGCATTCCTTGTTTTGGAGCCATCTGTGTTCCGTTACGATTGGCTGACAAAACACTTTCTTGTCTGGCGGGGCAGGTATTTTCGTTAAGTCTCTGTTTCACGGACCGAAGTTCGCTTGGTACAAGCAGTAGGAACTTTTAACGCTTTCATTTTTATTTAATAATTTCGACTGCTTGTCAAAAAAAATACCTATTTTCATTAAGTTTGTGTTTAATTGTTTTTTAGCATTTTATGACATAAATGGTTAAAGTTTTATTAATGTGCAAAGTGTTGTTGTTAAATATTGTTTAATATTTGTGTACTATTTTGTACGTATATATAATATTTTAATTTATTATGACGGTAATTATTCGTGAAAAAAAAACACCACTTCACTTTTATACCACTATTTAAATCACGAAAGATGACAAATACCTAACCATTTTAATGTTAAGTAAAGACAAACGACAACAATTTGTAAATTAAATAAAATGTAGAGATATTCCCAATTTTTTTGTTGAAACAAACAGTATGGCTAATTAGCATTGTCCAAGAGAGATAGACGGTTCTTTTATGTGTATTAAAGTTATAACTACTGATTGTTTTTTAATTAGGTTTAAAATTGTAGTAAGGTAAGTTTTTGACCTTTTCTCAATACAAATTAAACAAAAACAAATTTTACATACAAAACACTATATTAGATTTTAGCGACTATGCCGTACATAAAAATGGCTTTTATTTTTTTAACTAAAACCGTTCGTCGTACTAAAAAATAACACAAGACCAAATTAACTCCAAAGTTAATAATAATTTAAGAAATAATATTGTTTCAAAAAGAAGCGGTGGCTTATTATTATTTTATCTGTTTTTTTCTTGCATCCTATATAGTTTTAAAAAAATATATCAATTTAAAATACCTCTGTATATTTAAATCAAATAACTTCGCTACTATAACATGTATATTTGGTTTAATTACAAAAGCCCTTCCGTAATTTATGCAGGAATCTAAAACTGTATTATTATGTATGTAATGCTCTTACCTTGAAGTTGAGAATCACAGATATTTAAGACACGCAAACTATAACATGAGACGGAGCAATCTAAATGGGTACATATTGAAAACCCAATTTTGATAGACGCTTCAGGCAAGTAGTTAAAATACTGAAATACGCTCGCTTAAGCTTGGTTTGAATTCTCTTGAATAGAAAATCTTTGAAAGCACAAGGTGCGATGAACTTTGTTTCTTAAATTTTGCATTTGTGATAAAAGTTTAAAATAGCAGGAAAACATTTTATGCTTTATTTGTTTACTGATCACGTTAAAACAAAATGTTATTTGGCTTTTAAAAAAATAAAATAAAAAAGTTTATTAAACATTTTAAGAAAATAAAAACTTTTATATACTATGAAGAACTATTCTATCCTTGCACAATATAATTAAAGTAAGGATTACTTTACAAGATATAAAATGGTGCTGGTCGACTTTAGGGACAGTTGAATTTGTAAAAAAATTGTATTTCATTAAAAACTACATACCTTAACTAGTAAATTTAAAGAAAAAAATTTGCGAAAAATTCAATATTTTTAGATTTATTTCATTTTAAAAGTTTGTTGCGTCTAATTATTGAAACTTGTTGATATTTTTGACATTTTATGACAGACACTAACGACATTGTCAGATTGTGCAAATACTCTTTTAAAAAAACCTTAAGTTTCTTAAAGCGAATTAAAAAAAAATAATTAACCAGAACTAACTTGACCACCCAAATGTGACAGTTTTGCATGACTGTCACATGCTTGTGCTTTTACAGTACTCTTTTTATTGCATCCAAACTGCAGATAATAGTTTTTGTTAGTATTAGGCGTATAGCAAGGTGCCCAATACTAACAAAAACTTACCTTATTTCACTATATTCTTCCTTCTTTTTGCACACAGTTCTACAAAAAGAAGGGGGAATATAGAGGTGGATATTCAATTAAACGTTTAGCAACGTGCCCTTCAGGCACGTTGAATTTTATGCGTAAAGTTGAAAACGGATACGCCGTTTTCCTTAAAGTAATCGTAAAAACGGCAACATCGCAAAGAACATAAACACTATAAATACAGGCACAAAATTTAAACAGCTGATGAACTGTACGAACTCGTTTCTCTAATGAATAGCCGAAAACATACAAAATTCCGGCATATTTCCGTTTTAAAAGAGCTTTTTTTTTTAAATTGACTGCTTTAAATGTGATTATCCGCACTTTAGTAAGTGTAAATTGTTGTAATATATTCTTAAGTTAATGTACTTTAAAGAAAAAATTGAAGAAAGTACTGTCCCTAAAGTCAATCATTACCAATAAAAGAATGAAATATTTAATATAAAGTTACTTATGATACAAAGGCTTCAAACTCTAAACAAAGGTTCCCTAGCTCTTGGTTGAAATTATTTTAATCCAATGAAATAAAATCTTAACAAGATGCCAGGATGGGAAATGGGCTAATGGTTGCGTCTCAAAAATGTGGTAAATGGATAACCAAAATTGTGGTAAAGAGTTCACCTAAAAACTTACTAATAAACTTGCTTTAAATCTGATTTTTTTATTAAAAATGAAATGTCCGTTTGGACATTTTAGAGTTTGACATTACTTTTGAAAAAATTAACTGGTAAAAAATAAATCTATTAGGTATCTTAACCAGGTAAGAAGAATAGTGAAAAATGTTTAGCCATATAATAAAATGCTTTATTTCTTTTCTGGGAGATTACGTTTAAACAAAATAATTAATAAATGCTAATTAACCTTTGTTAAGAGTTTAAAACCTTTGTATCGTAAGTAACCTTATATTAAATATTTCATTATTTAATTGCTTTTAAAGAAATCTTAGCTTTTATTATATTGTACAGAATAAGTTATCCTTAAAAGTAATGTTCAACTGGTATAAATTGCATAGTCAGTGTTTATATGAATGGTCCGAACTATATCTGAAAACAAATTATAATTATATTTTTAACATTTATATTAAAATAATAACAGTATCTAACAAAAAAATTTGAAGTGATATACAGTGTCATTAAGATTTGAAAAAAGACATGAAATGGAAATTAGTGACTGATGCGATAAATATAGTACATATAATTACAGTTAAAAAGCATTGGTGAAAATCACCTTAGCGCCTTTTCACACTAAGCAGGAACCGGTAAGTCGGCAACGGACCGATGTAACGAAGTGTATATAGTCTAATGTTACCTTTTACACGTAAAAGAAGCAGCTAGCCGGGCGACAATAACTGAGCGAGAGCCGAAAAGCACTTCGTCCGCCCAGATGGTCATGCCGGTAGCCGGCGTGCGAACCTTCAAGATATATTATATTAAATAGCCAAGTTCACACGTCTCGGCTTGCGGCTTTTAGATTTGTCCTAAGTATACAATAAAGTGTTTTAAAAAAGATTGAAATGATATTTTTAGAATTTATTTTTAATTATTTTTCATTAATGACGTATAGTAACCTTGATATTAAGTTTTTTCTATTACTGGTGGAAGCCCGACCTGTAATGTGGGATAAAACAATAACTTAATATAGGAACAAAAATGAAACAGGCCTGAAGGGAAATTTGTGTCAAATTTAAGGATGATTTTAAAGAGATGGAATCTTTCATTTTAGTGTTTTGCCCAACGAATTCTAAACAGAATATTTTAATTGGTTGTTTAAGTCATTAAAAGATGAAATTGACATTTTAAAGAAATTAAAAACTTCTTTTTATTTTCTTAAAGTTTTTTAAATAATGTCTTATTTTTTTCTTTTCCTATTATTAGGGTACACCCAATAATTTTTTGTTGTCGTTTGCGACATTGTCGTCAACGGTATAATACCCACAGGGCGATATAGCATGAGAGGTGGATTAAGAAAACAATTAGACCGGGGAGGGAAGTAGACATCCCCCTCTAGGTCTGATTGGAATATGGCTTGTAAGGTTGTTACGTTTAACAAGGTGCGTTGGGCGGTTAACTTCTTTGAGATATACAAAAGCCCTGGAATGGATGGCGTTTTCTTGGCTCTCCTATCTAAAGGGAAAGACGAGTTTTGAGGCAGGTAATGGTATTTAGAGCGTGTGTGGCACTAAGATAAACACCCAAAGCCTGGCGTGAAGTGAGAGTAGTCTTCATACCCAAAACGGGAAAGAACTCATACAACACAGCTAAGGCTTTTAGACTAATCAGTCTAACCTCTTTTTTACCCAAAATGTTGGAAAAGGTTATAGATCGTTTTCTAAGGAATAAAATGCTAACTACTGGTAAAAAGTTACATGCATCTCAACACGCGTATCCACCCGGTAAAGCCACCAAAACAGATCCACGCCCTTGTCGGCGACACTGACGAGGCATTAAGAAGGAAAACATTGAAGGGGCTTTTGATAATACCTCCTTTGATGCCATATGTAAAGCAGCTAAGGAATTCCGGGTCAAAGACACTTTGGTCGACTGGATACATAGCATGCTAAAGACAAGGAATGACACAGTCGCGCTAGCTGAGACAAGCGTCAAGGCAAGAGTCGACAGAGGATGCCCGCAGGGGAAGTTTTATTACCACTGCCATGGCTTCTTGTAGTAGATAGTTTGCAGGACAAGCTAGAAAAAATGAGTCATAAGGTGGTGGGATTCGCTGATAATATCTGCATTGCAGTGCAAGGTGATCACGTCCTAAACCTAGTAAAGTAAGATGCAAAAAGCACTTAACATAGTTGACGAATGGTGCGGTCTTCGCTCTTTAAGGGTCAACCCTGGGAAAACGGAGATAGTACTATTCACAAAAAAAAGAATGATGTTTATTGCATTACTTTAGATATAAGGACCAGGTTCGTTACCTGAGAGTGACCCTTGACAAAAGAGCTAATCTGAAATTAACACATCCGTGTACAAACGTAGAATGCTAAAAATAGGCTCTGGGCGTGCTAGCGAATGATAGGAAAAAGCTGGGGGCTTAAACCGAGAGTGGTCAATTGGATCTACTCTGCGATTATGATCCCACAGCTAACTTATGCGTCGGTCGTGTGGTGGCCGGCAGCCACCAAGACCATTAACAAAAGCAGAATGCAGAAGTTGCTTAGACTAGCGTGTTTGGGGATTACTGTAGCATTCCGTACCATCCCTACAATGGCCATGAGCTACCTATTCTACTTAGAACCATCTGACGTTAAAGCTAAAGAAGGAGCAATTAAAACTGCTTATAGACTTAAATCAGCCGGGAGGTAGAAAGATAGATCGTATGGTTATGCGGTGGTACTCAGGGAGGTGAGAGGAAATGATATCTCACGGCCTGAATGCTTTGATATCATACTGTGGATGTGTTCCACAGAAAATATAAAACAAAGATCCCAGACAGAAATAAATGGACGGATTATATAAAAGACATTCTTACTCCTAAAGGACTTGTTTGGTACACAGATGGGGCTAAAAATAGGAGTGGGACAGGAGCTGGGGTGTAAGGTAAAAATTATTGAATGGAGCTAGCCTTCGCCCTTGGAGATCACTTAACAGAAGTTTAAATAGAGTTGTATGTAATCTGGGCTTTTTCCAGATGGATCTTGGACAAGCAATACAATGGCAAACACCTTTATATATGCAGTGACTCAAGAACAGCCCTACAACTATTGAGTAGGGTAACAATTGAGCCTAAGCTAGATCAAGACTGTATAGAGTCTCTCAATACATTAGCATAGTCCAATACGGTCAACCTAGTATAGGTATCAGGACACATTGGTATCAAAGGAAAGGAGGCAGATAGACAGGCGGTAGCGGGTAGCAATAACCCAAACCTGGCAGTAACCTGCCCACGGACATGTCTGGTGAGGTCCTCAAGCGATGGGCCAAGGATTGAACCAAAAGAAAGTTTGAGGAACTATGGTCATTGAAAACAAACATAATGTATACCAGGGCAAAAGGTCCCTCTCAGGATCTTGCATCCAGATTACTTACAAGTACAAGTAGAACCCAGCTGAGTACTATTACAGGCCTGGTATCTGGACATTGGTATACTAAAAAGCATCTAGCCCTTAGACTATTCACAACAGACCAAACATTACTTGTTTTTTCAATGCTAAAATGCCGTTTGTTTTGTTGCCATGATTAAAATACTAAACATGAAAACACAAACGTGTGTGACAAAGAAAACAAATCAAAATAATTTGCCTTTGTTTACAAATACCTTTGTGTTGGCAACACTGTAAATAATATAATGACGAAGTGCATTTCGATTGCCAGAGGTGTGCCATTCTAAGGCAATAATAAAATAAGCAAAAATAACACCAAATAAGAATGTTTTAGATAAACTTGTGAAACTTTTCTAAATAAGATTTGGGTATGTATAATTTTACGTTTTATAACGTGGATATAAAGAATATACCTCACATTCTCAAAAAAAACTTCATTTTGTTTATAAGAATGTGGGGTTACTGATTATTTATGACATAGACATTGATGATTGTCTTATGTATTTATTTTTTAAATAGAAACTTCTTTTAAAGCCCAATTGGTCATTTAGATGACGTAAAGAAACATGAGCGAACATTATCCCAGACATCGCCTAGCCCTTTTTATACTGATAAATCCCCTTTTGTGTGTGTTTATTTTTTTATTTTAAATAAAGGAATAAACATTTAAAAAATAAATAAAATATAGAATAAAAACTGGATATGTAGCTTAATTTAAAAGATTGTATTACTAAAAACGTATATTCCTAATTTTTTGGACGCCATTTTATTTTGCTTGCTAGTTTATGGCTTTTTTTGTGCTTGCAATGTAAAATATGATGCCCATATATTATAATTTTAAACCAAGAAATTTTAGTTAGTAACTAACTAGACATGGTACATTCAGAATATTTTAAATAATAGATTGAAAATCATGATCTCTTTATTTCAAATTATTATGGTATTAAAAGTATTCTAATCTATTAATCATACAAAATAATATGCATTCCTTTAAAAAGACTTGATGTTTTACCAACCCTTACATTCGGTTGCGCATTCGCCATTCTACACATACTTTACTTATAAATGAACTGACTGATTATGATAATACCCGATTTGCACTAACTAGTTCGTAATTTATAAAAGCACACTAGGCGCTCAGGTTTCGGTACGATCAAGGACCGACCAAATATTGTGAACACCTAGTATAAAAAAGTATACATTTTGGGAATTTTAAAAATATACATTTTTGGGAAATTTAAATATAATTGGGTTACTTAACATTGGGAAATTTGGTACATAAAACAATACGTAAGGTGTCAAGGTTTAAAAAGTATAAATCAAACAATTTTCTAGGTTACTCTTATAATAATAAAACAAAAACATTAAACAAACTGGGTTGCTTAGAAATGCAAAACAAACACTGGTAAATTTGATATTTAAAGAAGAGAGAAAGAAATTAAAAGGGATTGTTTATTAGATAAGAAGGAGTTAGTAAAGTCAAGCATAAAGTTAAAGTTAAAGTTACAGCCTCCGTACGGGCTATCCCGAGTGGGAGGTATGCCCGTACTAAATCTAAATAGTCAAATAAGTTAAGTTGGTTTTTTTTTAAATGCAAAGTTAGTTGTGATGGTCCACCGGTCTCATGGTCCCAAGAAGATAGTTCCATATGGTACATTTGCCCAGTGACGTAAAGTGACCCTATATATGTATTCCAAAATTACAACGTCACATATGGTGGAGGCGCCCCTGTTCCCAGTGACCTTTGTGAAACGTCGGTTATGGTAAGCTGTGCCCGCCCCAGTTCCAGTGCTCTTTGTGAAGCGATAGGAAAAGTCGCTTATGGTACGCCCTTCCTATCCCTCAGTTTATTTTTGGAAGAAAATACCATATATATGGTAAAGGCGTCCCGTTCCCCGGAGAAGAAATGTGTGTGAAAGGACGAAGATGGGAAAAAATATGTTGCGTAGCGTAGCTGCAAGGAGGTAGCAGCGTAGCTACAAGAAAAGGAAGATAAGGTATATCTTCAGTTTTCAAATATGGCTAAATGGTGTTAGCCAGAGGTGATAAAGAAGAATATGGAAATATATTTATTTGTGTCGAAGTTGTATGGTACGTCGTGAAGACGGAGTTCAGAAGCAGCATGAGGCTGCATTAGCACTGGAAGCCGCAGCTCTAGTATGGGGAAGAGCTCTGAAGTATGGTCTTGAATTGTGGGGTACAAGACAGTTAAGCGGCCCTGAGAAAGCTCAGGATATGGGAAAATTGGCATGAAGTTGCAGTAACCTGATGTGAAAGAAGAAAATGGGAATGAAAGGCAGACAATGGTACGTGGAGAAGTACGGGACAAATGGCCAATGGAACGCACCATCAAGGACATGGACAGGCAGGCAAGGTGGACGCAATTTTTTTTATAAAGGCTAGTATAAGAAGAATGTGGAATATTAGGTTAATTTCTACGTATAAAAAAGAAAAATTAATTTTCTTTTTATGTAAGAGATATTTTTTTGTTTTTAAACTATCCAATAAATTTAAAAAAGAGCAAAAGATAAAACAGAAAAAAATCACCTAATTAATAGAACATGTAAAACATAGTTAATTATTTTCTTTCCCACTGGTATATTAAATAAATCATTGAATTACTTTTTAATGGTTCAACGTTTTGCTGACGAGACAAGGCCAAGTTCACTTTTATTGTTACAGGACTGGTCAGTTTTAAATAACACAAACTTTTTTGCTTATTTAGTTGTTTGTGTAGTACATAAATATCTAGTAAACTTAAAGATTAATAAAAAAAATTACAATTTATGAGTAACAATAATTAGGTCATTTTTTGTCTAAAAAATAATCTTACCGTTAAAACTATATTTATTTAAAGTACCTACTTAAAGAAAAGCTTAAAAAAGGTTTTTAACAATTAAGCTAAAATCTTATTTGAACTAATTATTTCAGCAAAAACATCTCTAGAAATTTTTAAATAATTATTTTAGATAATTTATCCGGAAGAATTTTTTAAAATTTAATAAAACGTTAAGATTATTTACGATAAATATAATTTATATAATAAGTAACATAATGTTAGGTTTTGAATTTTTGTAAGCTATATGGAACTATCGTTTTTGGTAATATTGCTAATTTTTTTTTAAAGGTTTAAAGTAAATTTGTCTGATTTCTAATAGCGTTGTGGGTCCAACGCTTTCAGGGAAGGGGCATATGTGAACACCTAGTATAAAAAAAGTATACATTTTGGGAATTTTAAAAATATACATTTTTGGGAAATTTAAATATAATTGGGTTACTTAACATTGGGAAATTTGGTACATAAAACAATACGTGAGGTGTTAAGGTTTAAAAAGTATAAATCAAACAATTTTCTAGGTTACTCCTATAATAATAAAACAAAAACATTAAACAAACTGGGTAGCTTAGAAATGCAAAACAAACACTGGTAAATTTGATATTTAAAGAAGAGAGAAAGAAATTAAAAGGGATTGTTTATTAGATAAGAAGGAGTTAGTAAAGTCAAGCATAAAGTTAAAGTTAAAGTTACAGCCCCGTACGGGCTACTCCGAGTGGGAGGTATGCCCGTACTAAATCTAAATAGTCAAATAAGTTAAATTGGTTTTTTAAAAAATGCAAAGTTAGTTGTGATGGTCCACCGGTCTCATGGTCCCAAGAAGATAGTTCCATATGGTACATTTGCCCAGTGACGTAAAGTGACCCATATATGTATTTCAAAATTATACGTCACAATATCTTACATGGTATTTAAACATCATTCAAGGTAATTCTTTTAAAATGCATGTAAATTATTTGATCGGTCCGTGAGAGTACCGAGACCTAAGCGCCTTGTGTGCTTTAACCTTTAGCAAACAAGCATTCAATTTTTTTATTATTATTGGACACAAATATTCTTTACTTTCATTCATGCTCACCAAATTTGCCATTTTAGATTTTAGGTAATATTTGTGAAATGCACTTTGTTTTTGACTGAATTTAAGCATTTACAAAACAACACAAAGTTTATTTCGAGTAGACTAAAAACCAGTTACAAAGGTGCCACAAGCGTGATACAAATAAAGACGGCAATCAACTATCGCTGTCTAAACGCGTCGTTTACAACGTGTGCGAGCAACAAAAAGGAGAATAGTTGAAACTGAGACAGAACTGGTGACGCCGTGGCATCTTCTCAACTGGCAAGAACTTTACAATATAGCGATAAGCGAAAAATACCACTTTTAATACTATTATATTTTTTTTGTTTAGAAGTTTCATTATTTAAAAAATTTTTGTTTAATTTTAAAAGCTCTGGATTTAAGGTAGGAAAAACTTGATTTTCTTAAATTTAGGACTAAGACCAAAATAAGAAAGATAAGTAATTTTAAAATGTCTCTAATTGGCAATTTTTCATTTATTGCAAAGAGTAAAAAAACAACTTGTTATTGAAATAATATTATTTTTAACAAAAAAGTAACGATAATTATTTCATGAAGAGGTTTTTGGTAAATAAATAACACATAAATATAAATATACTTTTATTTGCTTTTCAGTAAACATAAGAAATACACGAATATACATGTTTTGTCACTTCAAAAGGTTCATAGACAACGAAAGCAAGAACAATGTGGGACAGATTCATTACCATGTTTAAATGCCGGCATTCTTTGTCTAATGTCTTCCTGTTAGTGTACTACACGCCTTAGACTGTCTTCTTTTTACGTATTGCCTATGAACCTTTTGAGTTGGCTAAACGTGTATAAAAAATTTTAATATTTATATTGTCAAATAAATAAACCCTACAGTAAAAACTACATACTAAACATGTATAAAAACACAATCAAAATACCAAAGAAATCAACAGAATCTCCTATTTATATAGCATCCACTATATTAATATTTTTTCCACTAGCAATATTTATTTAATCAATAATTTAGTATATTTTGGTGAGTGTGCGTGTGTATGTATGTAAATCAGGAATTAAAAAGATAGAATGAGGATTTTTAAATAACCACTTACGTATTACATTTGCTTAAAGGCAGTTTTACAAATAATAGTACATCATTTAATTTAAGATTTATTCTCATAAAAGAAAATGGCACTAATATCATAATTAGTCATTTGTAAATAAGTTATGTATATGAAATAATTTAAAACATATTATTATGTATCTCATAAAGAAATAAATACTAACAGACTACGCCAACAACGATGCGACGCCAATGAATTGCAAAACAAACATATGTTTACTTACTTGTGAAATGACACATCACATTGGGGTTTAAAAAGTCAATTTTTTGCATACTTGGCATTCACGAACCACATTGTCGGTAATATTGTCCAATAATTTACACAAAAAACACTATAAGACACATGAAAAACTGAGAAAATCACCAAAACAACCATTTATCACAAGGCAACGCTGCAATTAATGGCGCATGAGAAGTGATAAAAATGCTACGAGACTAGCCAATTCGAGCCCGCTTGGTGGCTATAGCCCGTAGCAACGTTGTCGGGTTGTTTAGTCAATTTTCCGTGATTTAAAACAAAAAGAAAAACCTGTCAATAATCAAATTTAATGATAATTTAATATGAACATAATAATAGAATTCTGATATCAAAATCACCTTAAAGTTTAGACGATATTCTTATATAGTATTACCAGTAAAAATTGTATTAACAAATAAATGCAAGTATGGCAAAAGCCAAGACTTTTAATATAAAATAGCAAAAGTGGCACTAGCGCTTGCCCTATGACTTAAGCAAAATTATCTTGAAAGCAAATAGTCCAGTCAAATCGGAGAAATTTTTAATGTCTGATCGTAATCAAATGTAAACAAGTTTCGTCTCCTGTAAAGGATAAAGGTCATTGATCTAGCCTAATTGGGTCTGGTAGCAGATAACATCAATAGGTGGTGCGGAAATGGGGATAAAACCCTTTATCACGTGATTATGGAACGTAGGCGTCTAGAGGGTCCACAAGAATACATATTTGTAACCTACAAAATTGAATGCGAATCACTAAATCTTGCGAGACTGGACCTAGGATGAATGCTACAGTTGGCACATAGCATCGACCTGGTCAATGTACCGACACTTTAAAGGATATGCCCCTATAAATGGGATCTGCGTACAATGGCCAACGCTGGCAGAAAAGCAAATACCTTAAAAAAACACAAAAAATGAAAATATCCAGAACAAGGATTTAGTAAAATGGATCTTTTTTAACACGTTCGTACCAAGCGCCCATATATGAGCCAGTACAATTTTTAGAAGACCGCCGGCTCAAATGTCGGCTACATTATAATACTAAATGCGAGTTTAAAAATTCGGGGTTTCTGTAGAGGTTTTGTTTTTAAAACACGGTCTTGTGTAATGCTTCGGCTCGTACGTGCGTCAGGTGGTCTGGGTGTAGCATTTAGTATAAGTATAGTATTTATTTTAGTTCATTTTGGATATTTAGAATATATTTTTGTTTAGTTTTTTAATGTCAAAGATATCATAGAAGCAATTTTTTTTAGTTATTTTTTTAGATATTTAGAAAAAAAATATGTAGTCTTTTACAAAATTTATATAAGAAATATATTTGTTTTTTTTTTAGATTTTAGTTTAGCTGTAGATTCTTAGAATTATTTTTTTTTATTAACGATTTTTGATATCAAAAATGTACCTATATACTGTTAGTAAATACCTATATCTAGTGAAAGCAATCCCTTTGAGAGATACGACTGTATGTGAGCAATTTAAAAAAATGTAATAAAATTGACCACTGACTCACATATGAGTCGGGTTAAATAAACACTCAAATATGTTGAATTTCAACACTACAACTAATTAGCACTTCAATAAACATCAAAATAAAGTAATTTTACAAAAATAATAAAGGTTTATAATGAAACACAAACAGATCCTCTGTAATAACTGTATATATTTTTAAAAAAAGACCTCTTTTCTTTGTCGTTTCATCTGATTTCTTCCCACAATATCTGACTTTTTTACTATTAAAGAAACGTTTGGTATCAAAACCAAGATATGATCATTTATTTGGACTAATGCTAAGAAGAATATGGAATTACCTGAATCCTCTTCTAATTTATAATCGTTGTAAATTATTGTTTTTTTATTATTATTTTAATTGATACTTCCATTTACTTTGCTGGTACTGTCTTTCTCTGTATAAATGTTCTCATTTCCTATACTAAATACTTGTGTTATTATCATTTTAGTCTTATGAGCTTGTTTTGCGTCGGGTCATGATTGAAATGTTTTTTTTTTTTTAATTTATCCTTCTTTGTGTAAAATAGCGAAACCTTCTGGTATCTTTACCTCTGATAAACAATCGAGCATATTTTTATTTTTAAATTACATCATGCAAAAGAGCCTCTTTAGTAAGTTGTTTTTTCTTTAATTAAAGGTGTAAAAACATTTTGATAATCTAAATTTCCCGTACTTTCTTAAGATGTAGCTTTAGAAGTTTTATTAAATATTTAGAAGGTTTTAATCTCTTGTTTCAGTATTACTTTCGTAATTTAAAGCCTAGTATACGATTTGAATTTCCTGATAAATTGGCAATGCCATCTTCTATGTAAGCGACAATAATAAACCAAATTTTGGGTACAAATTAAAAAAAAACCTTAGCACAATTATTACCAGACGAAATATAAATTGCACATAATTTACTAAAAGATATTTCAATTCCATTAATTATGGCCAATAGGCTAAAAGGTTTTGCAAAATGGTCTAGGCGGTACATCGAAAAAAAACGAAAATATCTGACGGGTATTGCAGAAAGCAAAAAAGTTTGTAGTTAATTTGAAAACAAACATTACATTAATTTAATCCGCAGCCCCTGGTTTTTGGCAATGGTAATCCAATATGGCGTCTAGGCTATAAAAAATTGTTTCTGATCCAAAAATTGCGCGTTAGTGTAGTTATTTTTTACTGGGTAAATATTAAATCCCCCATTTGCGGACCACTTACACAAGCATATCCCATGTTAACAATTTCGGTGTATGGAGCTCCTTTACGCTCCTATACTTTGCGAGTGCTGAAAGCCTAACAAGGCATATGTTTTTTCCATTTCTATTCCTTAAAAGAAACACGTAATGCCCTACTTATGCACCCCTATACGATTCAAGTTGAGAAGACCCAAACATCAACTTTGTTCGTGCCTCTATCCCTAGAGTTATAGATGGTGTAACCTGCTGCCGTGGAGGTCATTCCTTCTTCTTCCAATCTCTAATATTTACTCCCTTACCTTTTTTAAGACACTCGTTACTTGTTAGTTTTCTAGCATTTGTGGAATGTCCAAAAATTTCAAATGTAGTAAGGAAGAATACGATAGAAATTACTTGTTGAAGACTGGTGCTGCATACCTATCTATTATACAAATGATAGGTAAACGTAAAAAATCGCACAAGAAACTCTATTCATCTAGAGAAACTTACATTGGACGAGATCTTGAAGGTAAAGTTCAGATTCAACTACTCCGTTAGAAAAAATTAATGAGGAAATAAGCTTTTAATATTTTTTCTGATGATTTAAATCTAAAAGAAATCGTAACCCCTTCTGCCAAGCTGGTACAAAACAGATTTAAAAAAAGTTAAAAAAATATCTTAAGGTGTATTTGAGAAATAACTTTTTAAGTTTAGAATCAGCCAAATAACTGTCCAATCAAAATCTGAACTGGTTGTACCAGTTTAATATGTTTAATTTGCGTCAACATGCTTCCAAAGTAATGTAATAAGGCATACGAAAATATTGGAGCCTATACTTCGTATTTACATTGGATTTTCAATTATTTCAAATGTCGAGACAATAAACATACTGATAATTGCACAATTATAGCATTTGCTTTTTCTTAAAAGAATTTAAGAAATAGCCTTCCAACGTACAAACATGGATATAGACAGAGTTAGGAAAAAGAAGTGCTTTGTCTTTTAAAACACTGAAAAGCTTATCGGTAACTTCTGAAGTCATGGATAATATAGATCATGAGTTTAGTAACAAATGTACAACTAGTGTTGTATCTTGTTACAATGAGTTTCTTCTGCATAGTTTGATTGTTTAAAAAATTTAAAGGTCTTTAGTAGCAATAAAAGGTTTAAGTAGGTGTTTCTCAGGTGTACTTATCCTGCAAGATTTAAAACTTTTAAGAGTTAAACAACCTTATTCGACATATAAATATCAAATTGTAAATGACAAATAGAATAGTTATTTAAAATTGCAAGTTAGGCCTTATATATCAAGTCATGGCCTCTCGTATTTATGCTTTTGGATTTATTAATTTTTAACTTTAATTTATCTAGATTCTACACTTTGCACTAAAAATTAATAGAAACAAGAATTTACTAAAAATTAACACAAGGATAGGTATACGCAATGTATAAACCATTTGATAGTAGTATTTACCTTAGTAATAATCATATGTTCTATAAATTTACAGGCGCTGTTACATATCCTTGCAACAAGACTATGATAGTTAGCGGTTTGATTTTTAAAAATATAACATGTAGTTCTAATTACCTGTAAAATCCACTTTGATCTCTAATTTAACCTATGTTTAATAAGTCAGACGTTCCCAATCTTGCAACAAATTTTCCAAAATTCAAGAGTTGATAGTGTTAAAATAAAATTAATTTAATTGCACCTCTTCATTAAAAAAAAATCAAATATTACAAAAATGAATAATTTCTATTTACATTCAACTTCTTCTATTGGATTTAAACTACATTGTAAAGTGGCGCTTACGCCTTTTAATTTTTATTAAATAAAAGATATAGGGAACATTCTATTTTTTGACGAAATTTTAGAAAATATCTTTTAAAGCCTACTACAAAAAGTTATTTTTGTACCAAGGGCGTAAAAAGCACTTTTACGCCTGCGGCTGAGAGTTGTTTCCCGAGCTCCGCGAGGGCAACAATTAGCTGTGGGCGTAAAAGTGCTTTACGCCAGAGGTGCAAAACAATATTTTTTGTACGACTAAAATTAATATACAAGCATTCTCTGTAGTTAGGAAAACATTTCCCAGCTTTTAATGTTTTAAATTACCAGTATACTTTTGACATATGTTTAATTAAATAAATTGTTGTTTACCAAAATTTATCAAAAAAATAAGGCATTACTTAATTTTATTATGGTTTTATAAATTTATAAATGCGGCCGTTTTTAATACTTTTTGCAATAGGGCGTAAAAGTGCGATTGTACGCCCTCATTTATAAATGCGGGCGTTTTTGATAATTTTTGCCCTAGGGCGTAAAATACAATTTTACGTCGTACGGCCATACAAAAAAATATTTGAATCTGTTGACGTTACACGCACATTTCTAAACCATATTATGCTTTTTAGTTACCTTTATTACAGCCCTATAATGCCGTGAAAAAAATGTCGTTTTATGGACAGTTTGTTGGTTACTAACATTAAAATGCAGTTTAGTCGGTAACGTTTCGTCGCTTACAATATTTCAACTGTTAATATTTCGCAATCCAAAAATTTGGCAGTTAATTTATTCTGCAAGGATATAAAGAAGCCTTTCTAGGGTAATATTATAAAATATAGACAACTACCTAAATTTTCGCTAAATTTTGTGAAAACACTATCAAAATGATTTTGGTTTTAAAATGTATTTTACCCTTTATATAAAGATTTGCAATATTATTTTTCGTAGCAAAACAAAATTCTTTAAAAGAACAGTACCAGCTTAAGGGGAAAGTTTTATTTAACATGCAGCTCTACCACAAAACACTTTTACATTTTTAAATACAATTTTTTTTGTATTTCGCTATAAACCTTAAAAACTAGCTAGTGCTACTGTTACTTACGATGGTTTCATAAATTCTACTTTTTATTGTTTTAACATTTTTTGTTAAATAAATAACTTTTGCTTTAAAGATTTCCACAAAAATGATTTTATTCAAGCCGCTAAGGAACTGTCTTAATGGAATATCATGGTCGTTCTTAATTTTCTACAATTAAATGCAAAAAAGTATTTTCATAAAATTTTTAAATATAAAATTAAATATATTTGGGTTTTAAATATTTAAAAAAAAAACTAATTTAATATAAAACATAATACATTGACCTTAACCCTATCCTTTTAACTAATAAATCTTTTAAAAGTTTTATCTTTGATCTATAGTCCCAAAGCTAGTAAACCCTTTGAGTAACGTTGAGCCTGTAAGGCTAGAAGCGGAATACTTCATTGCAAAAAAATGCCTTACAGCAAACTATTGGTATAGTTTTGTTTAGTGCATCATAACTTTGTAAGAAAAACACTTTATAACCAAAATAATGGGTTAGGGGGTAAAGGGGAGTGCTTTTAGGGAAAAAGTTTTTTTTGCAATATTAGGCTAAACAGTAAATCTTATTAAAAACAGTTAAATCTAAAAGTTGTTAACATTAAAAAAAACTACAACTTTTGTTAGAACCATCAAACATTTTTGAGAAAAGTAGAAAAAACCGTTTTTCTGGTTTTTAATATTTATCTTTTACAAAAATACATTTATTAGGCTGAAATTTGGAGCAGGTATACTTTTAACCATTCTAAATATACCATATTTTTTTATTATTAAATATTGAGCCGTTATAATAAAAAATAAACAAAAAATTACCGCCATTTTGATCTAATTATTTTTATTTAAGTAAAAATAGTCCGCTATGGGCTAATTTTTTTGTACTTCGGTAACTTTTAATAAATTAAAAATATATATTAATTTATTTAAATTTTAGATGAAAAAAACAAAATGAAAACACAAAATATTGACTTTTTCATTATTCTCGTACATTATGATATTTTTGTCGAAAAATTAATACTTTAATTAAAATTGTAGTAAGAAAAAATTAATTGTTTTATTATTCTAAAAGTTTGGAAACATTTCTAAATGTAAAAGTTTAATTTCAGGTATACAGTGTGGCCCAGAATTGGTGTTGCAAGAGGACAAATGAAAAAAAATAAATAAATAATAGGCATTTTGGGAAAACTAGTCGCATGGTCCAAAACAAAGAAATACAACATTTTGCTCTCATTGGTAATATACAGGGCAAGTTATAACTAAAAATATGAAAAATGACCTAGTGTAAAGTTCTTTTGTTTTTAAAAATAAAACAAAATTTTATAAGTAAATGTTGTAGAGAATTTAATTTTACATTAAAATTTGTGGTTAAAGCACTAAAAAAATGTTTATTGTAAATTTTTTAGATGTATGCACTCAAAAAGCAGACTGCACACTATCGCGAACGGAACGGGATAAAAGCGAACGGAAATATTAAAAGCATATAACTTAATGGGAATCCGCACACTATTGTGGATCGAAATACCGAGGAGCTCCCATCTAGTTATTGTCTTTTAAAATTTCTGTTTGCTTCCATTTCGTTCCGTTCCGCAATAGTGTGCTGTCTGTCTATTTAAGTGCTTAACATGTAAAAATTTCACTATAAACTTTTTTTTCTTTAATGCTGTAAAAAGTGCAACGTTTATTTCAAAAACTCATATCTCTTAAACCGAATACGATACCGAGATAAATAAAACGGTAAAATGTTAAAAATAAATTAAAATCTGCAAAAAGCATATCTAGTGTAATTTGCATTGCAAAATTACTCTACAGAGTGTTACAAACTTAAGAGAAAAAATATACTTTTTATTTTCTTGTATATTTCAAGATGCAAACTTTTTTAAAGATTTAATAAAAATTAATTAAAAACGAAACAATTATCTTGATTTTGAAAAAAAAGATTGAAATCGGACTATGGAAGAAAAAGTTATCAAACATTAAATTTGATCTAAATTCTGGTTGTCCCGAATTTTATGTCGGTGAGTGTAGTTTGCTGTAAGGCAAAAAAATGTATTACATTTTCTACAGCTATTCCGCCTGAGCTAATAGTCAAGTCCAGGAGTAAGTTTTCTGCAAAAAATAGTTCTTGTAATTGTAAAAATACGATTGTTGATTTTTTGGATGCAAAAATATTTAAACAAAAAATCGTAATTTTAAAAACATTCTGCACTTAAAAATTTAAATTTCTATAAACTAAAAACACAAAGAAAAATGGCGTCTTCATTTTATAGCCTTAATTCAAAAAATATTAAGGCAAGATAAAATTTAAAAATAAAAGATTTTAAAAAAAAGAAAAAAAACAGTTAGGCATGTCTTGACTCTGGAGTTTTAGCTTCATTATTTACAATTTTAATATAACGTTAAAAATTGGGCTTTGCGCGGCTGTTTTGGTGCTGGCCAAGTTTTAAGTTTAAATTTAAGGCTTAAGATGTCGGTTTCCATTTAAATTATTGAGGTTCTTGACTAACGAAGGTCAATTTCTGTGGCACTTCTGGTAAAACCGGAAATTGTATTTTTACGGTGATAAGATATAAAGTTCAATAAACTTGTCTACAAAATCGCATTACCCCTTTTTTATCCATATTTGTTTTTTATAAAATCAATAAAAATGATGGTTAACATGACTATTTTAAACATCTTTTCTCAATAACTAATTAATATAGGTATAGCATGTGGTAGAATAAAGTGCAATAATATCGGATTGTTGTCTAATATTGAATAGTGATAATTCTCAGAAAACTGTAATGGAATAATATTTTAATACCAATAATGAAACATAAAGTGCTGTAGAGTCACTTTTTTACAATGTGAAACTTTGAGTTTAAAGTAATTCAAATAGGTCTACAAAATGTTCGCTTTAATTTCGTGCACGCAAAAAAAAATAATACTAACTTTTTTTGTCTTATAAACCAAACCTTAATCAAAAGACAATTTGCCCCATATCGGATGGTTACATGGAAATATCTGATATAACAACAAAAACCACCATCTTAAGGTATCCAAGGCCATGTTACCAATTAATTTTAAAATTTCCGGCTTCTGGCTCGATGACTTATTTCATAGAGCTATCCTTGTATCGAATACCCTATCCGGTACCAGGAATATGTTTGTTGTGTTTTTCTTAACATTTTTATTTCAATTTATAAACTTGCAAAGCAGTTTACTGTTGTTTAATATATGGTTATTTTAGGCCTACACCTTGTACTGTTATAAAAACATTACAGATTAATTAAAAAACTAAATTATTATTGGATTTAATATAATAGTATTTTTTTATCTTTGGACAAACCACGAAGGCTAAAAGCCTAAATACTAACGTACCGTGGGTGTCTTAAGCGAGGTAAGAGACAGTTTGTTGACACCGGACTTAAATACTTGAAGATTTGGGGGAAGGAAAGACCTCCGCGGGCAGCAGGTTCCACAGCCTAGAAACTCTAGGGATAAAAGAACGAACAAAGTGGGAAGTTCGGGGCTTGTCCAGTTGGACCGTATAGGGATGCATAAGCGCGGAACCACGAGTTTCTCTGTTGGGAACCGTAAGTGGAGGAACTATACTGGACAATTCTTCAGAGCAGAAGCCATGGAAGTACCTATAAAAAGCGATAAATCCCCACAGCTCGACGATGTGCAAGAGAGGGAAGCCTTTCTGTAAGTGACGGATCATTAATGAGACGAATAGCTCTTCTTTGAATAGAATCAAGAATGCTTCGGGTTGTGGGGGACGCCATGCCCCAGATATGAGAACAATATTCCAACGGAGGTCGGATTTGAGACACATATAAAGTGAATAAATTAGAAGGGGAAAAATACTTTTTGGCTCGAAAGAGAAATCCAAGCTTTTTTGAAGCTGCCGTGACTATAGATACAATGTGTTTATGCCAGTTAAGGTTACTTTCAAATGTGACGCCCACAAGATTAAAGGTGTTTTTGCTCTGTAAAACTTGGCCGCTCATAAGTAGAGGATGAGTATTTGATGACTCTTTTCGCGACAAGGAACATGATTGTGTTTTGGATGCATTAAAATGGACGAGATTTTTAGCGCACCAATCCAATATTAAATTAAGATCCTGCGAAAGAGATATCTGCATCGCTCTGCGTTTGTTTTCCAAGTTAGGTTTAGTAATGGGTTTAGAAACCTGAAAACTGGAGTGAAGGGTACTATCGTCGGCGAAACTATGAATGGGATTAGTTGTGGACGAGAGAAGGTCGTTAATGTGAAGAAGAAATAATGTTGGTGCCAGAACTGAGCCCTGAGGGACTCCAGCATTTACTTGGTGAAAGCTTGAAGAATGGTCGTCCACAATAACTGATATACGACGATCAGATAGATAACTAGAGAGCCAAGTACAGAGTTTAGTTGAAAGACCATAGGAGGGAAGTTTATTAAGAAGTGCGGCATGCCAGACCTGGTCAAAAGCTTTGGATATATCAAGAGCAACGATCTGGGACTCACCTGAAAACTTAAGAGACTTATTCCAGCAGTGTGATACGAAGGAAAGAAGATCTGCTGTAGATCTTTTGTGGCGAAATCCATACTGCCTGTCATGCAAAATTTTGTGTTTTTCTAAATACTTAAGAATGTGTAAATTAATGAACGCCAAGCACGATTATTTCAGCCGATGGAAACTGAGAAATTATGCTATCGATCTTTGTTGAAAGAAAGTCAATGAACTCGACATAGGAATTATTAGATGGGGACCGGTACAAACAGCAGATAAATTTAGTTGAAGACTTAAGGGAAAGTTTAAGCCAAAGGATATCGGGCCTACCCGATTCAAGATTGGAAACTCGAGCACAAGCCAGATCGTTGCGGACGTAAGCACATACACCACCATGTGGGCGAAAAGATGAAATAAGTTCGTAGCCTGGAAGGAGAAGGTGGCTGGTTAAATATTTAGAACTTATTTGTGTTTCCGTTAGAAACAGTATGTGGGGCTTAGATGACTGAAGGTGATGGTGAACGGAGTTTATATTGGTGTTAAGCCCACATATGTTTGCAAAAGAAATTAAACTTCTCGATGAAGGCCTCCCGGATGCACCCCTCGCCCGGAGATCCGAATGGAAGGGTATTTTACCTCCGGAACATTTTACTTTCGGGTGTGCCGCCATCATTTGTACATATTTTGGGGGTTAAAAGGAAAAAAGAAAAGAGAAAGAAGGAAGAAGGAAAACTGACTCACACACCCAGAACCCGAAACGTCCGTTAAGACTTCACGGGTCCTTTAAGGGGTGGTGGGGTGGTACCTCCTCAGGCGAGGAAAGCTTCTCTACCACCTACTAATTTTGATATTAGGGCACTTTGCTCTATATATATTTTGTTGGAAATGCCTGTAGAATAAATTTTTATAGAAATATCCAGGGTATTTTAATTAAAATAGCAAAGTTGGAAGCACTACAGTTTAAATCAGATGTGCTACATAAAAATTTAAACATTAGAAAATATGCATTTTATCCAACTATATACCCCCCACAATTTCAAAATAATGTAGCACTTTTCAAGAAAACGGTTGCCTAGTAATTTAGTGAGCACCTGGTTTAATAAGAGTTCTCACAAGAAAAAAATATAGGTACTATATTTAAATTTTCATAAAAGATTTTATAACAACTAAAGCGTTTGAAAAATTATTTAGGATTTTTTCTAAATTTCATCTAGCTTTAATATTTTTTTAGTTATAGCTTTAAAAAAAACGATCTTTTCTAATTTGTTTTTTTGTTCATAACAATTGCAATTTTTAAGTAAGAGATTAATGAATATATTCCCAGGTTAAGATTTTTTCAATCGAAAACACTAACAACCATATTTTTACGATAAAAAGAGCTTTTTTCACAAAAACTCAATTTTTGACTAGTCTACCAGCAATTAAAAGCAAGAAGTAAGCACTTAATAAACATTTTAAATTACGTTTAAATGCTATCCAGTTAAAGCGGTTTCAAAAATCACCCTTTTGTTGAAACTTTATTATTGCCTTTTAGTAAAAAGTAAAGTATTACTATTTTTGTGAAGAGTTTATTATAACAAGAAATTTAGTCCGCTTATTACAATATTGACAGAGATAAATTATCATAATTTGTCGAATATATTAAGCAAATGCGAATGGTTGTTGTAACTGCTGCCCTTAATTGGATTTGTCATTAAGATTTTGGTAAAAAATTACCTATAAAAACATTGGTATTTTTTGGGATTTCTTTAAAAATAATCATAATATACGGTAACACAAAATAAGTCAGCAACGACAATTTAGAAAATTACAAAAGAAACAAATCAATTAAAACAAAATTTCTCTTTTTCAAAAAGATTTATGATTGTTAGTGTTATTAGTTTATGTGTATTATTAATAATATTTCCTTTTTATTTTTGTTTTTCTTTGTTTTTGTGATTATTATGATTAATAAAATATTTACCTAATATTTGACGTCTAAGTTAATTTGGGAAATAATTGGTGCATATTGTGTAATAAATAATTTAATTTTTATTTAAATCCGATTATGGCTTCACAAGCTAGATGTTTCAGCTATTTACTTAAATTAAAGAACCTAATTTTTACCAGACAATGGTAAATTGTATAAGTTTTAAACTTTAATAAAAAAGGTAAAATCCTTATGAAATGTACATTTATTAAAAAGAATAATGCTTATTAAATTTGCGTTATACTTACACTCATTACGCCATTTTTAAATACGGTCTAAAATACGCCGACGAATGCGGATTATATAAAAAAATCACCTATGTCTTTAACTTTGCTCCGTCTTATGCCTGTTTTTTTTGCCCAGCTTTTCTCTTAAATCTCTTCCTCTAATATTGGCCGCACATACGTGTAGACATTGCTGCAGTGGTGTGGCACAACTAGTCCATTGTGTCGTTGTGTAGATAGCTGCAAACTATTAAGTTTACCTTTAATATTAAAGTTGACTTTTGTTCGAAGTTAATAGAGCCAAGTTTCTATAAGGGCTATTGAAAAGAAGTTAACTAAGCTGACAAAAAGTTAGAAATAAGAGTATGATTTAAAATCAAAATAGAAAACTTTAAACATCTTAAAAACTGAAAGCCTTTAAACCTATGTTATAAAAAATGTTAACGGGTTGCAAGCAAACATTAAATTTTAGTTTTTTTAATTTTTATAAACTCAAATAAAAATAATTATTTCATATGTAAGAATTTATTGTTAGTTTATTTCTTTTGGGGTAATTTTTTAATTTTTATTATAGATGCAGAATAGCTCTTCATAATATACGTATAAAAAGTTTTGGTTTCTTACAATATTTATTAAATCTCCTTATCCTAAAGAAAAACCAAATAATATTTTGTAAAGCACACAAACATTTTTTTGTTTTAATTTTAATTACTTATAGTTTTAATTTTCCGCATGTATTTTTAAACTGTTTTAAATACACTGTATATGTAGAAATTCATAAAATTTGCTTCTTGTTTTTTAATAAGAAAAGATATCTAGATTACATAAAATTTGGTAAAAGATTTATCACTAAATATACTTTTTAGCCTTTGTGGTCACCTGGTTAATCTTTTTAAAATATAAAGTCATGTAGTACCCCGTTATCTTGTTTCCTTTTCTTGGCATTAGGCCACGTGAAGACTTTTTTTTATAAAAAGTAGTCTTAGTAATACCTTAAGTGTGCACATTGTCTTGATATCTGGACCCATACGAAAGATATGGGTGTGGAAGGACTTTTAAGATCCGTACTGTAGATTTCCATGTTTAAGTTCATTAAAATAAATAACAAAAAAATCTTTACAACTTAGTTAGGTTTATTCATGTTTGAAAAACTTTTTAATAGTAATTTTACTTTAAAAAATATTCTTTATAAAAGTTCGCATCAACTAAAACCTAACATGCAATAACCGGATATCAAATTGTATCAGTCATCTCCAACGTTTGGTCAAAAATGTAATACTACATAAGCGGTACTTTGAGAAAGGTGTTTATTCAAAAAGCATCTAATAAAATAATTCTAAACAAACATCATAAATTTATTGTGTTTTGTAGAAAGGGTCTTACTTAAAATACCTTCTATGTTGTATTAAATTCCATTAAAAAAAAAGGAGTTATGAGCATAAATAGGATTTTGCAAATTTTGACTTCGCCCTGAGAAGTCGCAAAAAACAAAAGATGATTAATTTAATTTTTTGATGGCTGACTTAACTTTAAATAAGGATAATTATGGCACTTTAAAATAAAATAATTAAAAAAATTACCGCCAAAGTGAAGCGAAATTACACTTAAGGTGTCAACTCACTCAAACAATTCACAAATATATCAAATAACTTTATACTGAATTTCATTTTTTTATAGTAAAAAAGTGTTACGGGTAGCCTCTGAGAAATACCCGACATAAATAATTTAAAAATTATGGTACTTTGAAGCTGCTTTCAAGGTTTTTAATAAACGACTTAAAATTAAAAACGTTATAACCGTATTTCTGATTACATTTTAACCAAAAGTACTTACAACTATGGCAGCCATTTTAAATTTTTGACCTGTATGTCATATTTTCTTAAAATGTGTAACATGTCATGCCGGGTATAGTTTTGATACAATTTAAAGATTTTAACTTTAATTGTATAGACATGAACCCAAATTCTTAGATTATTAAAACAAAAAATGTTACTTAATGGATTAAAAAAAGTAACTTTGTTCAAAAAAAGATATTCACACTTCGCTCCATATTGCTACTAAACTTAAGTATTGTGCTCTAACTTAAAACAGAAGTATATAAAGTAAAAATCAAGATATTTTTTAAAGGTAGTTTATCATGTTAATATTTTTATTTATAAATCAGGAAACAATCATTGGACTGAAAAAAATGGGCCCCCGTTATATTTTGTCTAATTTTAATAGTAATAATAACTTAAAAATGGTTTGTTTTAAATAGAATGACTAGCAAAAAGGATGTTTAATTTTCATCGGTTTAGCCGAACGATTTAAAGTTATTTAAAAAAAACAATAATATTCCATATTATTTCGATATCTTGGACCGTTTTTTATAAAATATTATTTTAAATCTAGACATACCAGCATTTTGTATGTAATAAAAAAAAACAATTATTTGAGAAAATTATTAAAATGTGGTAAAAATAATTAAAACTGGTGTTTGTAAGCTTTTTATACTTTCCAATATAAATAAAGACTGTTTTATTTTAATTTTACCATATTTTAATAATTTTTGTAGAAAATTGAATTTTTATTACATACAAAATGTTGATATGTCTGCATTTAACATGCGATTTTATGAAATACTGTCCAAGATATTGATTTAAATAGATATACCTTTTTCCTACAAAAATAATGAAGAAATTAAACGGGTAAACCAAAATGTAAAATTTTTCATCTCTGTAGAAAATGCATACAATAAACTAAAAAAATTCGTGTTACCCTGTAAAATTATTACTTACTGCGCAATTATGTGCCTATGATAAAATCATTGAGATGAGTTATTTTAAATGCTAAAATATCATTATTATTGTGGTAACCGTTCAAAAGTTATAAATAAAATACGTTTATTTTAAATTTTAACTTTGAAGGTCAATAACTCCCTAAGGAAGCGGGGTTAAACTTTTTTAATATGAAGTACTAACATTATTTTAAATTACTCTATAGCCCCTATAATTTTTGACTTCACCTTTCCAGAGAAACTGAATATAGACTGTCCACCGATGGGGTTTACAAGAAAACAAATGGATAAAAATAAATAAATTTTCAAGAAAAAGTTATTTTTGATAATATTTTTCTCTATAAAAAAATAGTTCCGACCGAAACTGCTTTTCCGGCCAAAACCAAAATTTCGGCCATGCCTTTAATTTTGGCCGAAGTCGAAACTGAAACTTACGTGATCAAGTACTTTAAAATAGGTGCTAAAATTTGGGGCATATAAACAAGGTGTCCCAACTCTATTTATACACGAAATAACTTCGCCACCGTACAAGATACAAAAATAATTTTAAGATTGGAAATGTTTATTTGGACACAACCTTTTTATTGACAGTACCAGTAAATATACAGGGTATCTCAGAAACAGAATTTTCATTACTAAGTAGGTACCCTGTATATTTTAACAAATTTGGACTCTATTAAATTCTACATAAAAATATATAATGCACCATACGTAAACTATTGCTGGTTTTGGAGATAGCAACAGTATGCTGATATACTTATTAACGATTAGAAGTGAAGAGAGAAAATGATATTTGGGTTTTAATTATTTTTAAATAATTCTGTCACTGTCAAAGTGATAAATAATACAAAAGCATTTAACCTATAACTTCTTATTGTAAAAATTAATAATAGATAAGTCAGCTATTAAGTTCATTTTAAACACAAATCAGTCATAATTGACGTATTGCTGTTTTTTAGTGAAATTAGGTAAATATGTGTCTAAAATAATTTAATTTGCTGACATAGCTAATATCGTTTTTACAATAAAAGGTAGTTAGTTGCGTGTTATTATATTATTTGTCACTGTGACAGTGACAGAATTATTTACAAATAATTTGAATCAAAATAATCTTCTTTCTTGACTTTTAATCTTTAACAAGTATATGATGAACAGTGATTGACTTATAGTGATTTATATATTTTTAATATAGAATTTTATACAGAATTAAAAATTTAACAAAATATACTGGGTGTTCCATTTTAAAAAACCTACTTGACAATAAAAATTATGTTTTTGAGACATCCTGTATACTAACTCTTACTGTCAATGAAAACAGTGTATCCGAATAAATATTTTTATTTTAAGTTTATTTTTGTATTTTGTACAGGAGCGAAGTTATTTCGTGTATAAATAGAGTTGGGACATCCTGAATACTTGTTTTGTTGGGGTTAAAAAATTTTTGGAAAAGCAAAAAATAACAATTAGAATAATAATAAAGGGCCTTGCTTTTTAAAAACCATTTCATTTTAATCATTTTTATAATTTTTTAAATTAAAATTAGGATAACGACAACTTTCAAAATCAGTTCAAATCACAATATTCCAGCAAATAAATTTTTAAGTATCTTGAAATGGTTACCCAAAATTTCTTTGAAACGGCTAGACCGATCGGCTTGGAATTTTTACATTAGCTTCTGGTGTCTGAAAATAATTTTAATATTTTCAGCCACTTTAATTTTATTTTTTTGTAAATATTTTCCTTACCTCCAGACACCTTTTTATGGAAGTCCTCTAGGAGATCTACTGCAGGAACAACGGAATTCAATATTTTTAAAAATGTTTTGCGGTTTCTTAAAATACATAAAATTTGCTACATGTACAGTACTTAAGCAAAACACCATTTGAAAAATTTATTTAAAACAACACTTTAAATTAATTCTACACTTTATTGATGGTACAAAGGTATCAATAAGTTTCATGAAACTGATTTTGGGGTTTTAAAAAATATTTATTTTAAAATTATTATCAAAAAATGAGCTAAGAAACTTTTATAGATTGCTTTTCAAAGACCTGCTTCCCCAAAATGTCTACACAAAAAAATTAGCTGTAAATATATGTGGTTAGAACGTTTTCGCCAAATTATGGATTTCAATAAATTTTTTTAATATTACATTTATCAATTACAAACCTTTTTCTATATAAATTTTTCAAATGACATTCAAAAATAAAGGTAGTTTACTTTTGGAAAAATAAAATGTTTTTCAAATCAACATTTTATTTTTGTAAGTTATATTTTTTGCAAGCCAAAGTTTTAATTGGGAATTACTTTTTTTTGAAAAACAAATTTTTTAGTGTAGTTTTTCTCTTGTAAACCTTATTCGTGGACAGTAGTATGTACAACATTCTGCATACAATACCTCACATGTTATTTTTTGTCACTTAGGCATTTAAAATTTTTTATTTTTTGTACGTATTATAGTTTAGAGTGCCAGGATTAAACGGTTTATTTTTAGTAAGGTAGCTCTGGAAAGGTGAAATTTACCTTTTTTTTATAACCTCTTACAGAGTAGCGCGATAAAAATTCGCAGAATCATATTTATAGTCATAACCCGTTTTTTTTTAATAAAAGTATGTGGCTCATGAGCATACTATGCTATTGTACAATATAATCGATATTTTAAATAAATCTTTATTTATAAACTTGACGTTTCGTTGTCGTTGGCATTTTACTTGCTGCAGTCGCCATAATTTGCAAATTTTCAAAAGATTGTCCGATCACAATCATTTGCGAACGATTAAAGTTACATATTGAACAAGTCAAACAACAAGTCAAATATGGCGATGGCGTTTTTATATAATTAATGGTAACGTTAAAAGCCATAAGTTTAACTTGCAAAGAGTAACTGCTACGGTATCGGCAGCAAAACGTCGAGTTTATAAATCAAACTTAAGACTCTTCTCAAAAAGACACACTAAATCATTGACGATAATTATTTAGTGTGATGGATGGTTTGAAAATATTTTATTAAATATTTTTGATAAGTCTTTTCCGAAACACCGACCATAACGTAACAAATTAATTGGAAAATAATACCTATTTAGAAAATGGAATCGTTGGATTTCACAAAATGCACTAATGACCATAAATAGGATTTTGACACCTTTTACCCACCTGATAAATCGTAAAGAACAAACGACGATATATACAGGGTGGCGCAGCTCATACGCCTCGGTCTGTGTTACGAAAACGGTGTAATATTTTAAAATTATTTTTTATAGGCATATGCAGGTGCATTGAGAGCATAATTTAAAATTATTATGAATTATACAGGGTGCTCAAAAAAAGATACATATCAAAGTTAGGTTTTTTAAATAAAACACCCTGTATATTAGTCAATTTTTGGATTGTGGTAACAAAAATAAGGTAAGTTTTATTAGCGATCCCTATATCAAAAATGAAAGGTTTTTGAGATAATTAGGATTTTTCAAAAATACACAATAAAAACAATATTTTAAAAAAATTTACCCAACTTATGGTTTACTCCGTATAGTATGTTACAATGGTAAAAACACATTGTAGTATTAACTTAATTTAAATTGCTCGTTAAAAATTATACAGGGTGTTTAAAAATTAACATATATTTTTGTATACTTTTGAGTGCAAATAACTCGCTTATTTCCAATGGAATACCCTGTATATTTTCAGTTAGTCTGACGCAGAAAATATTTCTCTATAAAACTTTATTAAGGTTGTTTACTCTTAAAACTAATATTTTTTAGTTATTTCCTCCTTTATAACTTTGTGCTCAAGTATCTCAATTGTTCTATAAAAATCAAGCAGGCTAGACTAAGCTTTGACACTATTTTAGCTTACTTAGTAAAAATATACACCGATAACAAATCCCGATGATATTTCAATCTATGTTAGATATCTTATTCCTAACTTTTTTTTGGTTAAAATCGTTTTTGTGTATGTAAGAAACATTCTTTAAAAATTTTCATTAGACAAGTAGGCTGCGATGGATTAAAATATAGGTGCGTCATTGCAATTTCATTTGTTTAGTCTTGACACAGCCCCTAATAGTTGTCAGAACTGGTAAATTTTTATCTTTTCTAATAATTATTTGTTACCTTTATAAAAAAATGAAAACTTATCCTATTCAAGAACGGGTCGATATGATTTTAGTAATTGGAGAGTGTCATGAAAACTGTTTACTGGCATCCAGAGTTTATGCTCAAAAATTTCCAAACCGAAATCATCCAAATAGACGTTCGCTTGAAAAATTACATCAAGTATTTAAAACATCAGGAAGTGTTGCATATACAAAACCAAACAGGGAAAAAATTGTTTTGGGAAATAAAGACAACGAATTTCGTATAATTGGTGCTTTAATAGAAAATCCCAATACAAGTCAACGAAAGATAAATCAAGAAACCGGAATAAGTAGAAGGAGCATCGGAAGAGTAGTTGACAAATATAAATATCATCCTTATCACTATCAAATGCATCAGGAACTGTTTGAAGCGGACTTTTATAGACGAATTGATTTTTGTTTGTGGGCTTTGGATAAAATAGCGGAAAATGAAAGTTTTTTGATTATGTCCTATTTACGGATGAATCAACATTTTATAATACTGGTCATGTAAATAGGCATAATTTTCACTATTACAGTGAAACAAACCCACATTTATTTCATACTTTGGACCACCAAAATAGATGGTCTGTTAATGTGTGGAAAGGAATATTGGGAACAAGACTTGTAGGACCTTTTTTTTTTGAGGGACACTTAAATGGCGCAATGTTTCTTCAATTTCTAAGGTACAATTTGCCAGAAATTTTGGAAAATATTCCTCTTAACATTAGAAGAAATATGTGGCTGCAATTGGATGGTGCTCCAGCACATTTTCAAGCAAATGTTAGACAGGAATTGGATGCAAATTTTCCTCATAAATGGATAGGAAGAGGAGGTGAACAAAGTTGGCCAGCAAGATCTCCAGACTTAACATGTGTCGATTACTTTTTATGGGGATACATTAAAAATGTTGTATATGACATGCCGCCAACGACTGCTGAGGATATGAAGGAAAGAATTAGAGCAGTTTTCATAGTGTAACACCACAGATGCTAACCAATGTTAAGCAATCATTTGAAAAGAGAGTACGCCTTTGTATCGAAAATGATGGACGTCATTTTGAACATTTATTAAGTGATTAGGTTAGTTAATTTTAATATTCTATTAGTTAATTTTTTATTTTTTACTTTTTTGCTGTTACCCGTTCTGATATATTTTTATTTTATTAAAATTATGTTTGCAGAACAATTACTAATATTTTTGCTTTTATTTTATTAAAAATAAATAGTAATAGCACAGAAAAATATTAATATTTAGGCCCTTTTCTAAAGTAAGTAATAGTAAATGAAATTGCAATGATGCACCTATATTTTAAACCATCGTGCATCGCAGGCCACTAGACTAATGGATATTTTAAATTAATGTTCTTTAAATACAAAACCGATTGTTACCGAACATTATAAAAGTTAGGTATAAAATGGAAGGTGAAATTAGTGTTGTACAAAGAAAAAAAATATTTTTACCACACAAGCTAAAATAATGTCAGAGCTACGTCTAGCCTCCTTGATTTTTATAAAACAATTAGGTTTTTGGAGCACAAAGTTATAAAACAGAAAATAACTTAAAAAATATTAGGTTTAAGAGTAAATAACCTTAAAAAGTTTTATAGGGAAATAATTTCTGCTTCGGACCAACCAAAATTACACAGGGTATTCCATTTAAAATAGGCGAGTTATTTGCACTCAAAAGTATACAAAAATATATGTTAATTTTTAATCACCCTGTATAATTTTTACGGACCAAATTAAATTAAGTTAATACTGCAATGTGTTTTTTACCATTATTACATACTATACGGAGTAAACCATAAGTTGGGTAAGTTTTATTAAAATATTGTTTTTATTGTGTATTTTTGAAAAATCCTAATTATCTCAAAAACCTTTCTCGATTTAGTATTTTCAAAGATTAGCCCCTAAAAACAAACATAATTACAAACTCTACCTTTTTAATATATTGGTATAGATATTTGTAATAAATATCAAGAAGAATAATAATACGTTGCATATCTTTATTTTATGTTAATATTTTAATAACTATTTTTAATCATTTTGCCTGCAAAAACGACATAAATCAAACGGTGTCCAAAATTCTAATACTGCTATCTTTTAGAGAAGGCATGAACTATCACGATCACGGGGCTGTCGGCGATAGTTTGTATCTTTGCAAAGAGCTAGGGAAAATGGACGTCAGTTACGGAACATATATGATCAAAAAATTTTAAGACAGATCATCGTAAAAAGCATAGCTTTTTGTGATCTGAAAACTGGGACATAAAATCACATATGGCTAACTAAGGTATTTGGTGTTTCTCAAAAGTTGTTTAATGTTTACGTTGTTAAATTGTTAATATTTTTATTTTTATTGCATATTCTTGAACCAAACTTGTTTTTTACCTATTCCCAACCTTCAATTTTCGATATATTTTAAAACTTTTTTATTAAACCTATAGTTTTTCCGATGACCTGTCTCAAAATTTGGTCTGCAAATCTTAAATCTGTAACGCCCGCCCTAACTTCCTAAAGAACTAATTAAAAAACGAGAAATTGAAAATACTAACAATAATAATTATTTAAGAATTACTTTTAGTTAAAATTATTAAAATAGTAAATTATAAAACTTTTTAATTTAAATATATTTTTTGTTTTTTGTTTTTTTACCAGGAAAACATAGATTTTGCGGTTGAGCAAATAAAAGGTAATTTACCCATATAATTACCTTTAATAATAAAGTCATCTATGCAGGGTAAACCAAAAATAAGATATGAACACCAACCCATTTTAATAGGAAAGCACCTATTTTCAATAATAATTTTAATTTCTGTAGCAAATTATAACTATATGTTTTATGTACCATGTACCATTCCTAAAATCAACAGTTACAAAAAAAAATTACAAGTGAATTTGAATCAAGAACGAAATAATGAGAGAGAGAGAGAGAGATTTATTAATTATAGACACGTCAACCCTTAGAGTTTTTTAGTGTCTTTAATTTTGCTGGTTTCATTTGTGTTACTGGTTGTGATTCTACATGTGTTAGTTAATACATTTTTCCATCTTTGTTTGTGAGCTTTTTATTGTTTCTTTATTTATTCTTTTATTCTTTATGTTTCCTATATTTTGTCTATTAGTTGGTTTCTTTTTAGAAATTCCATAATTTGAAGCGAGTTTTTGTTTGCTAACTTTTCTTTAATGTTTCCTATTATGTTCATGTTTTGCAGTTCATTTTTATATTTACTGCAATTTTCGAAAATGTGTTGTATGCTAAGTATACAGTCGCATAGATTAGTGTGACCGATTCGTAGTCTGGCCATGATGCAAGATGTTCTTCTGGTCAAATGGGATATGTGGTTTTGTTCAAAGTACTGTGGTTTTACATTTTGTAGTTTATTGTTGCTTTCTTCTAAGTCCCATTCTAATTGTGTAATGTTTTTTGATATGTTTTTTGAAAGGTTTTGTAGGTCCTTTTTGTAGAAAATATTATTTATGTTCATCTTTGTGTTAGATTCAACTTTAGCCAGTAGGTCTGCCTCTTCATTCCCTATGCCTACATGTCCCGGTGTCCAAAGAAATATTACTTTTTTCTTTGAATGCGAATTCTTTCTAGTTTGTATTTAATTTCCGTTATTAACGGGTGATCTACTGAGTAGGATTCTATTGATTTTATGGAGCTCAGAGAGTTGCAATTACCCAATTAGTGTTAAATCTAAGTAATATAAAGTGTAGGGCTTTTAAGATAGCAAATAATTCAGATGTAAATACTCCTGTTGTATGATGCAGATCATAAGAGCTCTGATGGTCTGGAGTCCAAAAGCTGCTCCAACCTTGTTGTTATTTTTAGAGCCATCAGTGTAGATAAAATTGTAATATTTATATTTTGAATTTATGTAGTTTTTAAAGATATTTTTGATGATAGAGGGATTATATGTATCTTTAGGAAACGCAAGCATGTGCTTATCTTTACAAATTGGTGAAGTGTTCCAAGGGGGAATAACTTTTGCGTTGTTTTGTAAACTGGAGGGAATGATAGAGATAGTCTTTCTTTTAGGTTGTAGTAATTTGCAGCGGTTTCTTCAAAAGAGTTTCTGGTATTATTCATTGGGGGAATAAAGAATGAATTATAATGCGGAATATGGGGTCTGAACCTAAGGCTATCTGAGTATTTCATTAATAGCAGTTCTCTTCTTTGCTGGAGAGATTGACATTCGGCTTCGCAGTAAATACTTTTAACTGGGCTAGTTCTAAATGCTCCCAGTATCAGTCTTAGTATTGTGTTCTGATGAGTAGATTATACTTCCGTAGTCCAGTTTTGATAGTGTGGTAGCTTTGTATATGTTTGTAAGTGATATTCTACTAGAGCCCCATTTTAATCCTGTTAACATTTTGAAAAGGTTTATGTTTTTTAAACATCTGTTTTTTAAGTTCTCAATGTGTGGGGACCATCTAAGTGAGGTATCAAACGTTAGTCCTAGGAATTTATGTGATTCCTTGTTTGGGATGTTTTTTAATTCGATGTTAATATTTAGTAGTTTTGGGCATCCTCGTTTTCTGCAGAAATGAACAGAAACTGATTTGGTTGGGGAGAAAGAGAGGCCGTTAGTTTGCATCCAGATAGCAAGATTCTTGATGTTATTTTGGAGGATTTTTTCGCTGGATTTGTAATCTGTTGCCTTGTGGTATATCAGGATGTCGTCTGCGAACAATCCTATACTAACCTGGGGGAAGACAACTGATTTAATGTTGTGTATCGCAATTATAAATAGTGTGGGACTTATTGACCATCCCTGTGGAACTCCGTTGTCTTGGTTATACATTTTTGATAAGTGACCACTGATTTTGACTTTAAATTGTCTATAGATGGTATCTAGGAAATCTTTATTATTTTTATTTGGGGTGAGTTCACTCGGCTAGCTGATGTTAAATCAGATATTTTGAATAATCGGACTTTTTATGTAAGTACAAACAATGGGCGCCAGAACTATAGGAGTTCAAAGGAAATACACAAAACAAAGACAAAGTAATAAAAGTCAAAAATAAACTTAACAGGTTTATTTAGAAGATATTAATTTAATATTAAAAGAATAACAAATGTATCTTTATTCCCATAAATAAAGAAAAGTGAAATGTATTATAGAATTTAGTAATTAATTTTGTTATTGAAAGTCAATAAGAAATTAAATAAATTTAACAAAAGAGAAATTAACAATTACACATGTGAAGTTCTGTATCCTTACTTAAATTAAACAAAGATAGAGAGAGATAATTAAATTTCTAATTTAGAAATATAAAGCTTATAAAAACTAGAAGTTTGTGAGATAACTAAATATAACCTGACAAATAAGTTCGAGAAATTTAGAAGAAAATAAATTTATCATATACAAAAAGAAATACATATCAATATAAAAATAAAGTTTAATGAAAAAAAGATATTTAAACTTGATAACCAGTAATGGTACATGTCTATTTATCATTAAATTATGAGACAATTATACAGAAAGAAAGTTATCAAAAATTACGATTGACCAAGTTGCCAAGGTTGCAATGCCGTCCGGTATCAAATTTAAAGTTACAAAGAAATATTTTATGGTTGCAACTGGCAGAAATACATAATATTTCAGATGAGATTAACATGAATTAAAACAAGTGTGACCCCAGCGGAGGCAGAGGGTCCCTTTGAAACACAGAGCAAATTACAGATATTAAAATGTTTAAATAGAAAATGCAACAAGCTGAACATCTCAGCTGAGTGTACTTAAATGGATAAGCGAAGTCCTGCCAGGCACAACAAAAATGTCAACTCAAATTTTAATGATCGGTTGTTAAGTAAGTTTAAGCAGCTGAGCTAATTCAGTATGTGTTTAATTTAAATTGATAAATGAAGTCCTTTTCAGGCACGAACAAACAATGCAACCCAAATTTAATGATCGGTTGTTAATTTTTTAAGCAGCTGAACTAATTATCAGTTTGAGGAAAAAATAAACAAAATAAATTTAATTTGTAATCCAATATCTTTGGATAAACAAAAATGAAACCTAATAAAATGTTCGGTTGTTACTTTGCTCTTTGCATATTCAACAAGTAACACAGAAATTGTAACATAATTAATAAAAATGAAATATTAAGTACAGAGATGCAAATAAGTTGATAAGACAGTAATAATTATAGAGAAAGATAATTTGGTAACATGATAATCAAAAGTTAAGTATTAAATTATATTACTGAGCATCAGTGCATGGCCACCGTACTGAGCCAGGCAAAATATAAAATACATGGTAATTTACAAGTAAACTTATCTTTTGATTCTGAACTCCCACTGGAACCAACCTAAACTCCTTCTGGACTGGACACACCACTTGCAGAAATCACCACACGGCACTGTATGAAGCTGAGGATTCCTTATAGGTATTGAACGAGCAACACTGCATAGCCAGGATTACATAAACCATCAACCGCTTGGACTTCTTGCCAACACGACCACGTGGTTACATACAACTCAGAAATCCATAAAAAAACTTGTATATCGCCTTAAAACCCAGTTTAAGGGAAACCATAGAAGATCAAATCGAATAATGATTGAAACTGAAGGTAAAGATACAAACGTAGAAGTGAGAGATAAAGTGGTGAGTAGCCAGAATGGTAAAGGTGAAATAGAACGTAGAATAGAAAAGAATAGAAATAGATGAAGAATGACTTACCAGATCTTATGGCCAAAGAATGTCTTTAAAATCCCATAGAGGATGTTACATAGGTTATAAAATATAAAAATCCAGTTTAAAACTGCAAAAGCCACAGGCTAAAAATAAACTATGCACTTGCAGACATTCGCTTACTTGCGAAATATGCAAAAGAGGCCCTTTTCGAGTCAATCTCAGGTATTTATCATCTCGTATTCCACAAAAAATAACCGGTTGAAGGTCTCACCGGTGGTAGGGAACTGTATCCTGCTGTCCTTTTGGCGCAAAATTCAAATTGCCAAACAGAGATAATTATTCAACATTATTTGGTTACTTAATGAAATTTAAAAAACGAAGACTCAAATGTCACAAACTTTAAAACACAATCCTATCACCAAAACAAAGGATTTTGCTAATTAAAAGAGTATAAATCCATTGGAATCAATATAAGTAAGGTCGAAATTCGCATACCCTATTCAATTAGAAAATCAATAACTTGGATGCACCTGTGATGTATGCAGCACCATAAACGTTTGACAGGGTTGTATTCTAAAGAATTATTTTATATATTGATGAATTAATTATTGAAATAAGTGAGCTGATGTTATAAATTATAGTAAATAATTAAAATAAGAGACAATCAAATTGTAGTAAAGTTATTTTAAGTGAAAATTTTGAAACCTTGCATATGGCCGGATATTCTCCATTCTCTAAGATTGTTAAGTATTGTGGATCGTTTAATAGTATCAAATGCTGAACAAGATTAAACATTAATAAAAACGTTTAAATTTAAGTGTGCAGTAAAGTGTTCGCAGTGGCAATACTGTTTTATTTGTTTCCCTGGAAACACCTACCACGCGTCGTCATGGTATTGATAAGAAGGCTTAAAAAAAAAGACTCACGACAGCGCCGCAAGTTAAAGTAAAGAAAAAATAGACTATAATTTTAAATTTTTCTGATTTATCTAAGTTAAAGTTATTTTGAAATTTAATAAACATCTAAAAATATAATACAGTCCACTAATTGATCTTTCCATAAGGAAAATTGGTCCGTACGAACCGGATAATTAAAGAAAAGTTGGAGTTTTGGTCAAGAAGTTGCCGACAGATGTCAAATTAATGGCGATGATTGGTTCCGTTTGGAGCACATAGAATAAAAGTGAGTCCTTTCCATTTTTTTCCTTTGAATCCCATCCTTTTTAGTTATTAAGTGTGCCTTTGTTTGTGCGAGAAATTGCCTCGCAAGTTTTTAAAAGTTTTACCATTGTTTATGGTTTGAATTTGTCAAAGGTACTACTTTTTGTTTGGCAAGAAATAATGTCTTGCATTTTAAAGTAAAGGATTGGGTATTTGTAATAAAAATTTGTGGAAAATTGGAAAA